>JASAUF010000300.1:0-130274 GCA_030180095.1 Magnolia changhungtana
AAGTGAATGGGTTGCGCTGGACCGCGCAAAGTAAAAGGGTTGCGCGGGTTGATCAAGGAAGATAGATTGCGCGGGACAGATAGATTGCGCGTGACCGCGTGCAAAGCATGTCGTTTGCGCGTGTCCGCGCAAAGTGTTTTGCGGTGGTATAAAAATGGTTGGATGTTATTTTGTCCCACATCGACCAGAATAGAGATTTACACTAGTAAAAATGTCTATAAATACCCCGTTCTTTCTCTCAAAAGGGGTTGGAAGATTTCAGATTGGAAGAAAGACGAAGAAGAAGACAGAAGGTGCAGAGCATTGGGCTCATATAGTTTGCGCGGACTCGCGCAAAGGAGCATTGGGCTCCTGTAGTTTGCGCGGACCCGCGCAAAGCATGTCGTTTGCGCGGACCCGCGCAAACCGAGCTTCGGAGAGACGATATAATGACAATGGTGATATCTTTGTTGGAATGGCTAGAGTCTTCAAATCTTCAAGTTCTTCTTGTTCAGGAGAAAAGGAAGAATCATCGACAAAGAGGCGTATTCCTCCTAAGTTTCAGGAGATGACCGAAATAGCACCGAAATGCTGCCGGAATCTCCGTTCTCTTGAAGATGTTGATCGACTTGTCTATTCCTCCTAAGTCATTGGAGATGATTGAGATCATTGCCGTTATGCTGCCGAAAATTATATTTAACTATAAAAATTGTCACTTATAATGAATTCTTTGTAAACTATCTTAGAATCAAGGGATACCAGAGGATGTAAATGAATTCAGAATCAATAAAGTGCGATGATTGTCTTTGTAACTATTCCATTTTTATGTTTGAATAAGATAATTCTCCCAAATCAAATACATTTGTTTCCTTGTCGAAACAAAATGGCGACTCTGCTGGGGAATTCTTTATCTTATTTAACACTAACATTGGGAAAGTTGTGAAACTCTCATTACTATTTTTTTTTGGCGTCTATTAGACGCCAAAATGGCGACTCTTAGTGGGAACATCCTCCCCTTCATCTCTAAAATAGTTTACTTAATCTTTCGCATACTAATTTCATGTATGTTTCGTTATTGAAGGTACCCAAATTCAATCACATAACATTGCTAATGGCTAATGTTGTGAGAAAAGTGAACTTCCGATTCACCGCTACTGGGTTTGTAATTGAATATGCGCCAAGCCAAACTCTTGAGCATATGAAAGCAAGCACTACAAGCAGGCGCAAAGTGACTCAAGTAACAGCGGGAGTCATTTCCATCTCACCCCAACCATAAGAAAGTGATGAGAACTGGACTTTGGTCTTGTCCAAAAAGATAAAAGCAAAGACCTTAAAGAACCGAAAGGCGAAATTGCTTGTACCAAGAGCTGAGGGACCAATCACGAGTGGCATAGCAAGAAGAAAACCTGAGCTCGCTCCTCCAGCGATTTATCCTGAACAAGCTGCTCCGCAGTTCTCGTCGCACGATTTTCCAGCTTTGGTCGCTCCAAAGACCAAATGGACAGAAGCACAGAAAGGTAAAGCATTGATGATAGGATCACCGATGCCCGTATCACCCCAAACCAGCTCGCCCATAACTGTATCACCTCAATCGGTTAAAAGCACGGGAAGTACACAAGAGTCAAACGAGACTCCAATTTCTCCCCTCTTTATAAGCCCTGTTACGTCAACATACTCTCGTTTTACTCCAAAAACAGCTTCGACAAATAGTCAAGAGGCAGCAGTATATATATCAAAGACGGGTCAAGGAAATAGACCAACTACTGAAGAGCGTGTTGATCAAATGGCAGAGGCACAAAGAGTGCTAATGGATGAATGCCGGAACCTTAGAGAAGCTCTGGCAACTCTGGCACATAATGTAGCTCAGATAGTGGCTCCACCTATGATGGGAGCGACAAATGGACGGAGAACCAACCTGAAGGTTCCGTCCGCAGGGGATAGGATCGCGAGGGTCAGTCCCAGTAACAAGGGCTATAACACAGGATGATGTAAGACAAGTCGTCGAAGAAGCAGTCAGAATAGAAAAGAGAGCGCGCGAATATGGGTCGTTTCAGATATCGGACACCCTACCCGAGAGAGGTAGAGGATGTTCCGTTTCCAGCCAATTTTAAGCACCCAGATTTTCAGAAGTTTAATGGGGAAGGATCACTAGAAGAACACCTGATGCATTTCATCACCAGCATGGGGAATTTCTCCACGATACCTCAATACTGTTTACGCTTATTTGGGTCATCATTGACAAGTAAAGCTTTCAGGTGGTATTCAAATTTAGCACCAGGATCTATACGCACATGGGAAGAAATGCAAGATGCTTTCATGTCAAACTTCTTTTCGTCAGAGCGCGATGTTAGCATCACAGAATTAGCTTCAGTACGACAGCGAGAAGGAGAACCAGTTGAAAAATTCATAGATAGATGGAAGACACTGGGGGCATCGTGTAGGCAGTTGCCAGAAGAAAAGGAACAAGTCAAAATGTGTCTAAACTCTATGGAGACAGGAATTGCGTTCGGACTCACCAGCGCTGATATCGGAACCTTTCGCGATTTGGCTACCAAAGCCCATGCATTGGAATTGATGACTCGTAAGATGCCGGCATTTCATCATGAAACTGTTAGGAGAATACACAGCGTAGGACAACCGTCAACACCATTGATCGGGATAAGAAAAATCAAGATGTGAGAGGCTCAAGAGACAAAAGGCCGGAAGGAAAAGAAGGCTGGAATCAATCAAGGGACAGATACGGTGGAAAAAAGCTCAGAATGCTCGATTCTCATGAAGGATTTGAGTTCGATAAAGAGGACGTGGTGCCTATGATGCAACAATTGTTAAAAGCAGGTACCCTGGAATTACCAGAGCCAAAACGCCCTGAAGATGTGACAAGGACTCGAGAAAGAAACTTTTGCCGTTATCATCGCCTAGTGGGACATCCGACGGAAAATTGTTACACGTTAAAATGCATCATACAGCGAATGATAAATAGAGGTGATATAATAACCAGCGAAAACAAAGAAAAGAATACAAAGGTGACAGTAAATGTATTGTCAATCCAGGAAAAGAGTCGAGAAATAAAAGAAAAGGAGATCGAAGGTCAATAAGAAATGCGACAATGATTACGTTGCGATCGGGAAAAGCAGATAACGAGTCCGGTAAAGCAAAAAGCAGGAATTATAAGGAAAGAAGTGGTGAAAGACAGAACACTGAGGATAGAAGTAGAAATGGAGACAAAGCGACAAAAGTGGCTTATGATGTAGTTAGCCACTTGAAGGGTATACCGTACGTTTAAGTATTTATGATGCGCTCAAGTTATCGAAGAATTTCGGCAGAGTTTGATTCAAACCTTTGTCGATCACGATGTGAGAAAAGCTTTACTGACAGAAATGAAGAATGAAAGAAACAATGAAAAGATGAATTGTTTACCAGTAATATCTTTCTCTGATGACGATTTAATTGGTGAAAAGGAACATAACAGGCCATTGATGATAGAAGGATACATTTGCGAAAAGAAGATAAAACGGATTATGATAGATAATGGATCCGCAGTGAATCTTTTGCCACTCTCCATGATTACTAAATTGGGTTTTCGCCGTTCAGATTTGCGCCCCAGCGGAATGATGATACAGGGGTTTAATCAAGATGGACAACGCGCACTCGGTAAAATTACAGTAACATTGGAAGTGGGAGAATTAATCACTACTGTTGTATGTCACGTTATAAATGCTGTGACGACATATAACCTTCTCTTGGGAAGGCCGTGGATACACCAATACAATATTGTACCTTCTACTCTACACCAATGTTTCAAGTACTGTAAGGACGGAATGCAGTGTAAAGTAATGGCTGATGCGAAACCCTATACAGAAGCTGAGTCTTTCTTTGCGGATGCTAGCTATTATAAATGTTTCTCCGAAGAAGTGGGAAATGATGATGGAAAGAGAGTCTTAAAAGATGTCCAAATAAATAAAGTTAGAGAAGAAAGGGCGGAATCTTCTGGGACTACAGAAGCAAGAAAAAAGTTCTATTTTGTACCAAAGCGCCTGAGACAGCCGGGACAACCGCCGTTGACATTGTTGTCGACAGAACAGCTGAAAGTCTTACAGTCCAATTATACAATGCCCTTACCCAATATCGAAAGATGTAAGCCATTTGCAGCCACTTCAGGAACATTTCAAGTCAGAGCCAGTGCTAAATATCCTGAAGCAATCGAGTTTCACGCTGCAGCAGAGGTGAAGAATGAAAATACAAGCAATATATATCATGGAGAGTTAGCGCCGCAGAATTTGAGAACATACAGTGCAGTAAGCAAGAAAATCATGAGAAATATGGGTTTTGATTGTGACAAGCCCACTGGACTGAATCATGGGAAAGGAATTCAAATCCCTCTCAGGGTTAATCAGGAAAAATGGAGAAAATTCCAAGGATTAAGAGCAGAATCATCGGTAAATATGGTATCGGTAAATATGACTCGGTCGAACAAATGTCAGAACAAGATGCTAAGGTAGTCGAGTATCCTAAAACTGCTCCAAGACAAATATAAGACGGGGGGCTGCCGACGATAGATGGCTTGTAAGAAATAAATTTGGGAACAGCAGAAGAGCCAAGGAACACATTCATCAGTGTCAGCCTTTCAGATCAGGAATTTGAGAAATATGGCCAACTTCTCAAAGAAAATAAAGACATCTTCGCCTGGACATATGAAGAAATGCCGGGACTGGAACCCTCTGTGGCAATGCATCGATTAAATATTTTCAAAGAAAAGAAACCAGTGAAGCAAGCACAAAGGCGATTTCACCCAGACCTGATTCCATTAATTGAAAAAGAAGTAAATAAACTAATAAAGGTTGGGTTCGTCAGAGAAGTTAAATATCCCAAGTGGATATCAAACATTGTTAGTGAAAAAGAAGAATGGGAGATTAGAGTATGTATTGACTTCAGAGATCTGAATGAAGCATGTCCAAAGGATAATTTCCCTCTCCCGATAATGAATTATTAATTGATAGCACTACTCAGTATGCTATCATGTCCTTTATGGACGGATATGCAGGTTATAATCAAATCAGGATGGCACCGAAGATGAAGAGGCGACGGCCTTCAGAACGCCGCTTGGAATTTATTGTTATAAAGTTATGCCTTTCGGTCTCAAAAATGCTGGGGCAACATATCAAAGGGCAATGAAAAATATCTTTCAAGATATGATGCATAAACATGTTGAATGCTACGTTGATGACTTGGTGGTCAGATCAGGAGATCATCAAGAACACCGCGAACATTTAGCATCAGTCTTCCGACGGCTCAGAAAGAAGCAATTAAAGATGAACCCTGCTAAGTGTGCATTCGGAGTATCTTCTGGCAAATTCCTCGGCTTTGTTGTACGACACAGAGGAATCGAAATTGATCCAGAAAAAATTAAAGCTATTCAAAATATGCCGCCACCAACGACGTTGAAGGAATTAAAAAGCTTACAAGGAAAATTGGCATACATTCGCCGTTTCATTTCAAACCTCCAAGGAAGATGTCAGCCATTTTCTCGGTTAATGAAGAAAGATACAGAATTTGTATGGGATCACGCCTGTCAAAATGCATTTGACTCAATTAAGGAATTATTAAAACAGTACGGTGTTAATAACTCAAAGTGAAAGGTAAGCCACTTATCTTATATACATCTGACTACAAATTCTTTGGGTGCTTTGTTAGTAGTAAATGAAGTGAAGGAAAAGAGACTGCTCTTTATTATCTAAGCCGAACATTGATGGGGGTAGAATGCAATTATTCCTCGATCGAAAAAGAATGTTTGGCGCTGATATTTGCTGTACAAAAGTTGAGGCATTATTGTCTCTCCCATGATATAATTTTGATCTCAAGAGCAGATCCGATAAAATTTTTGATGACCAGGCCAATGTTATCGGGAAGACTAGCCAAGTGGATGTTATTGTTATGAGAATATACTATTTCGTATAAGCGCAAAAGCGAGTGAAAGGACAAGCTATGGCGGACTTTCTCGCAAAGACATCCTATAGAGAAAATGAGGAAATCAATGATGAATTCCCAGATGAACAGTTATGTTGGCTGAATCTCAGAATCTTTGGCAAATGTATTTTGATGGTGTTACTCGAATAACGGGAGCGGGGGCAGGAGTGATATTCATTACTCCTCAAGGCGATTTGTTACCATACTCCTTCACGTTGGGCACCGCATGCACAAATAATGAAGCTGAATACAGAGCTCTTATCATCGGAATGGAAATATGACAAATGGAAATAAAATTATTGCATATCTTCGGAGATTCTAAATTGATTATAAATCAATTGACAATGTAATTTGAAGTAAGGAAAGAAGAACTCCTGCCCTATTATCGGAAGGCACAACAATTGCTTGAACAATTTTGTCATGTGGAAATTAAACACATACCGCGGTCGGAGAATGCAAAAGCAGATGCTTTAGCTAGATTTAGCGGCTCTATCCTGCACAAACCGAAGTCCTCTTCAGGTAACTATAGAAGAAAGAAGATTCCTGCCATCTACAGAGGTTATCGAAGAAACCGTTGAAATGTTTCCCATATCCTGTCTGGAGGTAATGACAGATGATTGGCGTCAGCCTTTTGTTGATTATCTCAAATATAATATCTTGCCAGAAGATAATGCACAAAGACAGCAGATTAAGCAGCGATCGGGCAAATTTGTCATATGCAGCGAAGTATTGTATAGAAAATCTTATAATGGAATGCTGTTAAGGTGCTTAGACAAGCAAGAAGCAAACCAAATGCTGCGGGAGGCACATTCAGGTGAATGTGGAGCACATCAAGCCACGAAATTTATGCCATAGAGTGCATCGAATGGGTTATTATTGGCCTACTATGTTCAAAGATGCGATAGAATATGCAAAGCGGTGTCATGAATGTCAAATACACGGAGATGTAATACATGTTCCTCCAGAAGAATTACATCGTTCATTGCTTCTTGGCCTTTCTCAACGCACATGGGGACTCGATGTGATTGGTCCTATAAATCCCCTTCATCTAAAGGAAAACAGTATATTCTGGCAGCAACAGACTATTTCTCCAAATGGACCGAAGCAGTCGCCTTGCGTAGTGTTAAAGAGAAAGACGTGGTCAATTTCATCCGGCATGCTATAATATACCGTCATGGTATTCCGAAAAAGATCGTCACTGATAATGGCACCCCTTTTAAAAATAGAGGCATGGAAAAGTTGTGTCAGAAGTTCGGCATCCAGCATTCTTTTTCAACACCTTACTATCCTCCGGCTAATGGACTAGCAGAGGCGTTTAACAAAACGATTGTCAAAATAATGAAAAAAACGGTGACAGGCAATAAGCGCGATTGGGATGAAAAGTTACAAGAAGCATTATGGGCTTACAGAACCACCCATCGTACAGCAACAGGGGCGACACCGTATTCATTAATCTATGGTATGGAGGCAGTTATCCCAATTGAAATGCAGGTGGCATCACTCCGAATAGCAGTACATCAGTCTATAACAGATGATGAAAATGCAAAAATAAGGCTGAAAGAATTAGACCTACTCGATGAGAAACGTCTTGCAGCTCAGCAGAGGTTGCAGTCATATCAGGCCAGGATATCGGCAGCCTTTGATAAACAGGTTAAATACCGCTCTTTCAAAAAAGGAGATATGGTGTTAATGTTGAAAAGACCAATAGTGATTACTCGCCGGACAGGGGGCAAGTTCGAGCCTAAATGGGACGGTCCATATGTGGTAAAAGAAGTATACTCCAATGGGGCATATAGAATCACAAATCAAGAGGGACAGGGTATCAGTATACTTGTCAACGCCCGTTTCATCAAAAGATACTATCCCTAAAGATAGACATGTGGATTTTGACCCAGAATATTATCGGCATAATGATTCTGTATCAAAAAGGGGCAAGGATGAATAAGATCATGTCTATATGTCAACAAAAGAAGCTATAAAGAAGAAATTCACAAGCATGTCAATTATCAAGCATCAAATCTGAAAAATATATATGATCATCATCATCACTAAATAAATTTGACAAAGTCAATATCATCTTGAAGATTCTCTTGAAGATATTGACAAGACTGATATATTGCCTTACAAGGCATGGATTTTCTTGAAGATATTGACAAGATTGATATATTGCCTTACAAGGCATGGATTTTCTTGAAGATATTGATAAAATTGATATATTGCCTTACAAGGCATGGATCTTCTTGAAGATATTATCTCAGTTGGAAATATCTACTATACTGGCAATGGTGATGATCATAAATATTATTGCCTTACAAGGCATGGGTCTTCAAATATTATCAAAAGCAAGGATATATCAATATATCAATCTCAGTTAAAGAGGCAGTATAGCCAAGCCAAATCCTAAAAGAGCCAAATTGAGCCAAATCAAAAAGATCAAGCTCGAAAAAAAAAATGCTCTCAAAGGATCAAGCTCTAAAAGAGCCGGCCAACTATACGTAAGACCTATGAAGATCGCCATTCGGGCAGCGGCGAGGAGTCAGTGGCCCTAAAAAGCCCGCGAAGACCATCGTGCGCACCCATGCGGGCAGCTGACGAAGTCAAGGATTCAAAGCCTAAAAGGCCATAAATCCGCGAAGACTAGTCACCGTAACTCCCATGCCGTCTGTATAGCTTCCGGCAGCGCCACGGGGAACGGATGAAAATGCCCTCCCGTGAATGGGCTCGACCTTGCAGACGAAGAAAACAGGGGCCGCAGTGCGAGCTTTATGCCAACCGTGCGTAAGACCCTCCAGATCTAGGGTTTGATTTCAGTAGTAACTCATGAGGAAGGGCTTAAACCTACTCATTGATGGACTGGCGACCCTAGATTTGGTGCCCAAAGGTAGCCTTGCGAGCCCTGCGAACTCTAGAGAGTTACCGTGGCCAACCCTGTGCGTAAAACCAACAGTTCACCGCCCGGTAGCGTCAATGGGCCCCTCTGATGGACCTTGGCCGTGAGCTCAAGGCAGTGAAAAGCCCAAAAGCGAACTCTAGAGAGTTACAGTGGCCATCACATAAGACCCATAAATGCTCCACTACTCATGAGCTTAAACTGTGTGTGTGCGCACGCTCCACTACTCATGAGCTTAAACTGTGTGACTAATTAAATTGAAACTTAGTACCGCCAATCTAAATACTCACATAGAGAATCCCGCACTAACAAAAGCATAAAAGGTTTAGAAATTGTAAAGGATGTAATGAAATGATTATATAAAGTATAAATATAATTTGATAATATTAGCATAAATGTCATCAACATGCAATAAGAAAATGCTATTATAAACATCTCAAAATGCTTTCATAAAAACATATGTGAAGCCAAATAAATTATATGTCCAAGAAACATGAAAGCAAAGATCACATGTTCAAAATTACATGTTTAAAGATCTTCTGTAATCCCCATTGCTTCTGAATATCTGCGCAAATCTTCTTTCAATTGTGCCTGAGCTGCATCATGTTTAGATTTTTCTTCAAAAATAAGTCTTGCCTGATCAGGAACGCCAGCAAGTTTATTCTCCAAAGAAGCAATCATTTCTTTACCTTGAAGTTGTGCGGATTTTTCAATATCAATGGATTGAACATTCACCCGTATCTTCTCTTCAACATTTTGAATGATTAAGGCTTGCTCATGATTCTTCCTCTCTAGTTGAGAGATTTCTTCCTTGAGCTGCAATGCGATCTTGGATAGTCATACTTTCATCAACATGAATCTTTAATTGATCTTGAAGAATCGTATGCTCTTGTTCAAGTTTAGAAATTGATGAAGCTGTCAGAAAGACTTGTTCTTGAGATGAAGCCAGCTGCTTTCTACACTCTAAAATCTCAGGGGCAATTGTAACATTCTCTACTGACGCCAAAGAAATTACTGAATCACGAAATTTGAGGAGTGAATCACGTAAAGGAGATATGTTGATTCTAGCCATCTTGGCTGAGCTCTCTAGAATCTCTATAGCAACATCCAAGTCCAACCATTGGTCAGGATTTCTGAAGATATGGATTATTGCTAACAAGGAATGTTTCACCATAAGCATTTTATGAACAGGGATCTTCACAAAGGATGACAGTTCAGAAGTAGTGGCTACTGAGAATCAGAGCTAGCCGCCTGCAAGAAGGAGTTCCTATAGCAAAAGAAGAAGGATATTCAAAATATTATTATGAAAATATATAGTCTTGAGTAAAGATAATCAGTGTATATATATGTACCTATCACGGAATACGACTAATAGAAGGAGAAGCTCACGAGCTATGGAAGGACCAAGTTCCACCATATCAGCAAAAGATGGTGCTCTAGCTTCCGTACTTGAATCTCTGGTAGCCAAAGTTGGCAAGTTAGTAGTTTCAGTTGGAAATATGATTTCACGAGCCACTACTCTCTGTACTACCAATGGAACTACGGGTGCTCTTGGTGAAGTTACCACAAGAGGGCTCACTGAAGAGATAGCACCTATTTCTGCAACTTGGGCACCTAAAAAAGGGAGACACAATGATTTTAAATAAATAGTAGTTGTTAAAATATAAATTAATATATGCATATGAAAATTAAATTTCCTTTACCTGGTGAATACCCATATTCGCCATAATCTAAAAGCTCCTCTTCATCTTCCTCAGCTGTAGGAGATTTAGCAAGAACATTTACACTAGGAAGAGTCTTAGCGGTTGCAGGAGAAGATTCCACCTCAATGTCTTTCGCAGTTGTTTCCTCATCTCCGTCGATGTCAAATTCACCTTCTTCAAAGTTATCATCTTTATCTTCACAACTATCGCTATCTCCGCTGTCTTCATATTGTGAAGATTCGTTATATCGATGATGAAGTTGAACTTTCATCTTCCAAAATTTCTTCATCAACTTCTTCAATGATAACTTGCTTCCCTTTGTAAGAAACGGGTTGGCTGCTCTCTCGGTGCAGGCTCTTGGACTATAGGGGAAGCGGATGCTTGGCGGGTTCTTTCTGGAAGAATAGGGGATGATGTTTGCAAACGCGTTTTTGATCTAGTCATCGGGGAAGATGGACTAGGACCAAGGGGTTGTGGAGGAGATATGGAAGTACCAATAATTGGTCCTTCTTGAACCACTGCAGTCTCTCATAGAATTGGAGAAGATGTACCTTCAAACATCATTTGCGGCTTGGTTTGAAAAGTCCGACGAGATTTCTCAAATTCTCTCAAAACTCCAGGTGGGCAAACCACCATCCAAAGTGTTGATAGGCTTGATTTCACGGATGGGGTCTTCCAATGATATCTTCCTACAAATTTCTCCAGGATGAGATGCATGGCTCTTTTCTGGAATATAGCCGATTCCACTCTCTAAATTTCTGCCCTTGCCTGGGTGGATGAAGAAAGATAGAAGAATCCACTGGCAAGCATTTAGTGACCAAGTATGATTGGTGATCCCACCATCGCATCCAGCTATATGATGTACGGACTATGCGATCACAACCTGGAATTATGAAGAGGGATCCAACATGACCATTCAAAGAATTGTTTCCATATCATGGCCCGATTAAGAGGACAGTTCCATAAATAACGCATTTTTCTAGTAACCACCCGCAATCTTGTGGGTACGGTTTGATCATAACCAAATTGACGAGCAAAGCGACTTGGGGTAGTAAGGTTCTCTCCAAAATTTTGTTCCTTCCCGAAGAGGTAAACTGCATGAGCGAATAGAAAAGAAGAAAGCTCTCTCTGCTGCAGTAAGCGTTTCTTGGTCCACCATATCGTATCTTCAGTGTAGCGATAAAGGCGGAACCGAAAGAAGTTTATCGGTCATCATCTCGAATTTTATTGGCAACCCACTCATATGCTCTTTTTAGCCATTGCTCTTTCTTGAAAGAACCAGTGGAAGGTAAGAAGGATGAGTATATGCTTGCTCCGGAGCCTTAAAAGTCCAAGGAAAATAAACTCCAAGCCACCCCGTAATATAATGCCAAGAAGTATGTGCAGACGAAGCTCCAAGAGTAGGGTCTTTTACATGGGTAGTTACTTCTCCAAGAGCCCTGTAAATAGAACATAATACTGGAGGAGCAAGAGAGTATTTATGGCCTTCCGCTAAAGCACCGGCTACAATAAAGACGCTTGGACGAATAGCATCTGCCCACTTGGAGCTGGGCAATACGACCAAACTTAGCCAATAAGCTAAGAATGCTGCAAGTTCTCTAAAAGAGCTATATTCTGGTTTTCCTCTTATTACATCTCGAAGCTTCGTTAGTTCTTTAGAGTGACAATCGCGAAATCTTCAAAGAAAGAATAAAGATGAGGAGGTTAATATGCAGGAATGGCTAAATAGCAAGAATATAAAGAAGAAGTCGATTATCAGATTGATAAATACCTGAGACCCCTAGAGAAATGAGCCAGCCATTGTAGAGGGGGAATTTTGTGGAAGCTGGGAAATTTGCCCATCTCTTTGAACAGTTCTATGGTAGTCTCAGAGATGGAAGGCTTGCGGTCTGGAGAAGATACAAAGGCCAATTCTCTGTTTGTAGGAATGAATTCATCATAGAATTTGCCTGTTATTGTGAGACCGGCTATACGATGAAGATCCCAAAGTGATATGCTCATTTCACCATAAGGTAAATGGAAAGAGTTGGTTGTAGGCGACCAGTATTCAAGGAAGCCTTTCAGTATATTGGGTTCCCTATAAAAGTATTTGGAGGTCACTTCTATTGCATCATAAAGGCCGATCTTTGCAAGAGTGCTTGTATGCTTCAGCAATATAGCCTCCGCCCATTCAGAGTAATAGCGGCGAGCAGTTAACATGCCTCGATGCGAGTGCACTGTCCCCGAGTTGTTCTCGATCTCTAAAGCTATTGTCGAAGCTGTCTCATAAAAATGAGAAGGAAAGAGATCATGAGGACTGTGGAAAGGAACTAAGAATATCATGGGATGAGCTCTCCCTATCCTTTGTCATGGCTTTTGTTTGAATGATTCCCTCAAGGATTCGGGGCTCTCTTGAGGCCCACGATTCAGTGTACATTAACCTCTCGCCATGGACGTAATCTTTAGACTCACAGTCAAGCATGGACTGATGGCGGTATACTTTGATGGGAATAATCGTCATGCCCTCCGCATGAGGGTTGTCAAACTTCATAACACCTTCGACAACTCGTACTGAGTCCCACGAGTTTTGAAGCCTCTTCTTCTTATGTTCCTTAATCTTCTCTGCAAATTCTTTCACCTTATTTCGGCGAGTTTTCTTCGAATGATAAGTCGGAGGACTGTCTTCATGGGGAGGTGGTCTTTCACTATCAGTACGAATATGAGCTGTGGACTTTAACCATTCGTCCCAGTCATATTCTCTGCCATGCTTAGGCGGACATTTGATATCTCCCAATGATATGGATCTATGAATGGGGGAAGGAAAAGATTTAATGCGGTCAGAAAAGTCGAAGGTGGGAAGAACAGGCTCTTTAAAATAAGCGGGATTTCTGGAAGTGGTCTTTGTTTGCTTGTCAGGAGATTGATCAGAAGAAGGTTGATCGGAAGGAGGACGAGCTATTTGTTTTATACGAGCCATGAAAATAAGTCAAGAAAGGAAGATAGATAAGAAAGAAGAAAAGTCAGAAAGAAAAGAAAGGAAGAAAATATGGTTTCTTGTGAAAAATTTCCAAGTTCAAAGTTTCAAAGTGAAAAGGTTTCAGTCGCGCAAAGTGAAGCGGAAGAAAATGAGTAAAGTTTCAGAAAATCGTGATGAAGTAGTTGGACTATTTATAGTATTTCTGGCCGAGTACGGTACTCGACCGAGCTTTGCGCGGGGTCGCGCAAACCCTACAGAAAATAAGAGGTTTGATCCTTTTTCTTTGATTTTCTGAAAAACAAAGAACGGATCAAGGGGGCATCTGTTGAGGCATAAAATAAGCAAAGAAGTGAAGAAGAGAAAGATCAAGAAATCAGTTTGAAGATCAAGAAATCAGTTTCAAGACTACTTTGCGCGGGTTCGCGCAAAGTGAATGGGTTGCGCTGGACCGCGCAAAGTAAAAGGGTTGCGGGTTGATCAAGGAAGATAGATTGCGCGGGACAGATAGATTGCGCGAGACCGCGCAAAGCATGTCGTTTGCGCGTGTCCGCGCAAAGTGTTTTGCGGTGGTATAAAAATGGTTGGATGTTATTTTGTCCCACATCGACCAGAATAGAGATTTACACTAGTAAAAATGTCTATAAATACCCCGTTCTTTCTCTCAAAAGGGGTTGAAAGATTTCAGATTGGAAGAAAGACGAAAAAGAAGACAGAAGGTGCAGAGCATTGGGCTCATATAGTTTGCGCGGACTCGCGCAAAGGAGCATTGGGCTCCTATAGTTTGCGCGAACCCACGCAAAGCATGTCGTTTACACGGACCCGCGCAAACCGACTGCTGGACAGTCTATAACAGCAATGAGCTGATATGCTGTTGGAATGGCTAGAGTCTTCAAATCTTCAAGTTCTTCTTGTTCAGGAGAAAAGGAAGAATCATCGACAAAGAGGCGTATTCCTCCTAAGTTTCAGGAGATGACCGAAATAGCACCGAAATGCTGTCGGAATCTCCGTTCTCTTGAAGGCTGTTGATCGACTTGTATACTCCTCCTAAGTCATTGGAGATGATTGAGATCATTGCCATTATGCTGCCGAAAATTATATTTAACTATAAAAATTGTCATTTACAATGAATGCTTTGTAAACTATCTTAGAATCAAGGGATACCAGAGGATGTATATGAATTCAGAATCAATAAAGTGCGATGATTGTCTTTGTAACTATTCCATTTTTTATGTTTGAATAAGATAATTCTCCCAAATCAAATACATTTGTTTCCTTGTCGAAACACGGTGTCACCCCTGTTGCTGTTCGATAGGTAGTTCTATAGGCCCATAATGCTTCCTGTAACTTTTCATCTCAATCGCGCTTATTTCAATTCAAGCTTCTTGAGATTTTCTTTATTATTTTGACAATCGTTTTGTTAAATGCCTCTGCTAATCCATTGGCTAGGGGATAGTAAGGTGTTGAAAACGAATGTTGGATGCCGAACTTCTGACACAACTTTTCCATGCCTCTATTTTTAAAAGGGGTGCCATTATCAAAGACGATCTTTTTCGGAATACCATGACGGTATATTATGGCATGTCGGATGAAATTGACCACGTCCTTTTCTTTAACATTACGCAAGGCGACTGCTTCGATCCACTTGGAAAAATAGTCTGTCTCTGTTGAGGCATAAAATAAGCAAAGAAGTGAAGAAGAGAAAGAACAAGAAATCAGTTTGAAGATCAAAGGAATCAGTTTCAAGACTACTTTGCTCATAACTGGTCCGACTTAAAGAAAGTGAAATAATTCTTATCTTGACCGCGCAAAGTGAAAGGGTTGCGCTGGTTCTAAATGAAGACAGATCATGCATGGGGAAGGGATAGATTCTGCGAGACAAAGTGCAAAACATGTCGTTTGCGCGTGTTCACGCAAAGTACATGACGGTGGAATAAAAATGGTTGGATGTTATTTTGTCCCACATCGACCAGAACAGAGATTTTCACTGGTGAAAATGTCTATAAATACCCCGTTTCTTCTCTCAAAAGGGGTTGGAAGATTTCAGAGTGAAAGAAAGATGAAAGAGAAGACAGAAGGTGCGGAGTATTGGACTCTTGAAGTTTGCGCCGACCCACGCAAAGCAGCATGGGGTTTATATAGTTTGCGCGGACCGCGCAAAGCAAGTATGTCGTTTGCGGACCCACGAAAAAAACTTTTTAAGCTTTTAACAAAGAATGGGTCATTTTATTTAATTGGAATGGCTAGAGTCTTCAAATCTTCAAGTTCTTCTTGTTCGAGAGAAAAGGAAGAATCATCGATAAAGAGGCGTATTCCTCCTAAGTTTCAGGAGATGACTGAAATAGCACCGAAATGCTGTCGGAATCTCCGTTCTCTTGAAGACAATTGATCGACTTGTCTATTCCTCCTAAGTCATTGGAGATGATCGACATCATTGCCGTTATGCTGCCAAAAATTATATTTAATTATAATAATTGTCACTTATAATGAATTCTTTGTAAACTATCTTAGAATCAAGGGATACCAGAGGATGTAAATGAATTCAGAATCAATAAAGTATGATGATTGTCTTTGTAATTATTCTATTGTTATGTATGAATAAGATAGTTCTCCCAAATCAAATACATTTGTTTCCTTGTCGAAATAAAATGGCGACTCCACTGGGGAATTTATCTTATTTAACACTAACATTGGGAAAGTTGCAAGACTCTCATCAGAGGTTTTTATTGACGATGGACGCTCAAAATGGCGACTCTCATGGGGAACATCCTCCCCTTCATCTCTAAAATAGTTTACTTAATCTTTCGCATACTAATTGCATGTATGTTTTATTATTGAAGGTACCCAATTTCAATCACCTAACATTGCTAATGGCTAACGTTGTGAGAAAAGTGAACTTCCTATTCACCGCTACTGGGTTTGAAATTGAAATGCGCCAAGCCAAACTCCTGAGTATACAAAGCAAGCATTACATTAAGCATAAAGTGACTCGAGTAGCAATGGAGTTATTTTGCCTCACCCCAACCACAAGAAAGTGATGAGAACTGGACTCTAGTCTTGTCTAAAAAGACAAAAACGAAGACCCTAAAGAACCGCAAGGCAAAATTGCTTGTACAAAGATCGAAGGACCAATCACGCGTCAGCAAGCAAAGAAGAAGAAAACCCGAACTTGCTCCTCAAGGTGATTTATCCTCAACAATCTTGCAAATTACCATTCAGATTCTCATTGCACGATTTTCCGGCTTTGGTCACCCCAAAGACCAAATGGATGATACGTAAAGGTAAAGAAACTTGTCGATGATAGGATCACCGATGTCATTCTAATCAGTATCACCCATAATGCAAATGATCAGCCTCTTGATCATGCCATTCCTTATAATCAGATCACCTCGATCGGTTGAAAACACGGAAAGTACAAAAGAGTTAAACGAGACTCCAATTTCTCCCTCTTTATAAGCCCCGTTACGTCAACATACTCTCATTTTACTCAAAAAAAGGATAAGAGGTATGAATATATATGGCGTAAAAAGGTCAAGAAAATAGACCAACTACTGAAGAACGTGTTGATCAAATGGCAGAAGCACAAAGAGTGCTAATGGATGAGTGCCGGAACCTCAGAGAAGCTCTGACAACTCTGGCACATAATGTAGCCCAGATAGTGGCTCCACCCATGATGGGAGCAACAAATGGACAGGAGAACCAACCTGAAGGTTCCCGTCCACAGGGGATAGGATCGCGAGGGTCAGTCCCAGTAACAAGAGCTATAACACAAGATGACGTGAGACAAGTCATCGAAGAAGCAGTCAGAATAGAAAGGGATCGTGCAAACACCGGTTGTTGAGGCATAAAATAAGCAAGGAAGTGAAAAACGACAAAGATCAAGAAATCACTTTGAAGATGAAGAAAACAGCTTCAAGACCACTTTGCGCGGGGTCGCGCAAAGTGAAATAGTTACACAAGACCGCGCAAAGTGAAATGATTGCGCGGGAGAACATGAAGACAGTTTGCGCAGGATGAAGGGTTTGCGCGACACCGCGCAAAGTATATCGTTTGCGCGTGTCCGCGCAAAGTCCATCATGGTGAAATAAAATGGTTGGATGATATTTTGTCCCACATCGACCAGATCTGAGATTTCTGTTGGTGGAAATGTCTATAAATACCCCGTTCCTTCTCTAAAAAGGGGTTCGAAGATTTCAGAAGTGAAGAAAAGACGAAAGAGAAGACAGAAGGTGCGGAGTACCGGACTCCCCCGCTTTGCGCGACCGCGCGCAAAGGAGTATTGGACTCCTGGAAGTTTGCGCCGGTCAGCGCAAGGAAGCAGAGTGCTCACATAGTTTGCGCGGACCCGCGCAAAGTATATCGTTTGCGCGGACCCGCGCAAACCTATTGCTTGGCAGTTTTTAAAAAGAATGGTTGAAATCTTTGTCGGAATGATTGGAGTCCTCAAAGCTTCAAGTTCTTCTTGATCAAGAGAAAGGAAGAATCATCGACGAAGAGTCGTATTCCTCCTAAGTTTCAGGAGATGATCAAAATAGTACCGAAATGCTGCTGGAATCTTCGTTCTCTTGAAGACTGTTGATCGACTTGTCTATTTCCTCCTAAGTCATTGGAGATGATTGAGATCATTGCCGTTATGCTGCCGAAAATTATATTTAGCTATAATAATTGATATTTGTAATGAGTTCTTTGTAAACTATCTTAGAATCAAGGGATACCAGAGGATGTAAATGAATTCAGAATCAATAAAGTGTGACGGTTGTCTTTATAATTATTTCATTGTTACGTTTGAATAAGATTATTTTCCCAAATCAAATACATTTGTTTCCTTGTCGAAACAAAATGGCGACTCTGCTGGGGATATTATCTTATTTAACATTAACATTGGGAAAGTTGTAAGACTCTCGTCACTATTTTTGGCGTCTATTTGACGCCAAAATGGCGACTCTCAGTGGGAACATCCTCCCCTTCATCTCCAAGATAGTTTACTTAGTCTTTCATGTACTAATTTCAGGAATGTTTTATTATTGAAGGTACCTGAATTCAATCATACAACACGACTAATGGCTAATATCGCGAGAAAAGTGAACTTCCGATTCATCGCCACCGGGTTCATAATTGAATATGCGCCAAACCAAACTCCTGAGCGTACGAAAGCAAGCACTACAAGCAGGCGCAAAGTGATTCCAGTAACAGCGGGAGTCATTTCCGTTTCACCTCAACCACAAGAGAGTGATGAGTGGACTTTGGTCTTGTCTAGAAAGACGAAAGCAAAAACCTTAAAAAACCGCAAAGCGAAATTGTTTGCACCAAGAGCTGAGGGACCAATCACACGGAGCATAGCAAGAAGAAAACCCGAGCTTGCTCCTCCGGCGATTTATCCTGAACAAGCTGCTCCGCAATTCTCGTCACAAAATTTTCCAGCTTTGGTCACCCCGAAGATCAAATGGACAGAAGCACAGAAAGGCAAAGCACTGATGATAGGATCCCCGATGCCTATGTCACCTCAAACAAGCTCGCCTACAGCTGTATCACCTCAATCGGTTAAAAGTACGGGAAGTACACAAGAATCAAACAAGACTCCAATTTCTCCCCTCTTTACAAGCCCTGTTACGTCAACATACTCTCGTTTTACTCCAATAACAGCTTCGGTGAACAGTCAAGAGGCCGCGGTATATATGGCAGAGACAGGTCAAGGAAATAGACCGACTACTGAAGAACGTGTTGATCAAATGGCGGAGGCACAAAGAGTGCTAATGGATGAATGCCGGAATCTCAGAGAAGCTCTGACAACTCTGGCACATAATGTAGCCCAAATAGTGGCTCCACCCATGATGGGAGCAACAAATGGACAAGAGAACCAACCTGAAGGTTCCCGTCCAGGGGATAGGATCCCGAGGGTCCGTTCCGGTGACAAGAGCCATAACACAAGATGATGTAAGACAAGTTGTCGAAGAAGCGGTCAGAATAGAAAGGGAGCGCACAAACACTGGTCGTTTCAGATACCGAACACCCTACCCAAGAGAGGTAGAGGATGTTCCATTCCCAGCCAATTTTAAGCATCCAGATTTTCAGAAATTTAATGGGGAAGGATCAAGAGGAACACCTGATGCATTTCATCACCAGCATGGGGAATTTTTCTACGATACCTCAATATTGCTTACGCTTATTTGGGTCATCGTTGACAAGTAAAGCTTTCAGGTGGTATTCAAATTTGGCACCAGGGTCCATACGAACATGGGAAGAAATGCAAGATGCTTTCATGTCAAACTTCTTTTCGTCAGAGCGCGATGTTAGCATCACAGAACTAGCTTCAGTACGACAGCGAGAAGGAGAACCAGTCGAAAAATTCATAGACAGATGGAAGACACTGGGGGCATCATGCGAGCGATTCTCCGGAAGAAAAGGAACAAGTCAAAATGTGTCTGAACTCTATGGAAACAGGAATCGCATTTGGACTCACCAGCGCTGATATCGGAACCTTCCGTGATTTGGCTACCAAAGCCCATGCATTGGAACTGATGACTCGTAAGATGCCGGCATTTCATCATGAAACTGTCAGAAGAATACCCGGCAGGACAACTGTCAACACCATCGATCGGGATAAGAAGAATCAAGACGCAAAAGGTTCAAGAGATAAAAGGCCAGAAGGAAAAGAAGGCTGGAATCAATCAAGGGATAGATACGGTGGAAAAAAGCTCAGAATGCTCGATTCACATGAAGGATTTGAGTTTGATAAAGAAGACGTGGTGCCTATGATGCAACAATTGCTAAAGGCAGGTACCTTGGAATTACCAGAACCAAAACGCCCTGAAGATGCGACGAGGACTCGGGAAAGAAACTTCTGCCGTTATCATCGCCTAGTAGGGCATCCGACAGAAAATTGTTATACGTTAAAATGCATCATACAGCGGATGATAAATAGAGGTGACATAATAACCAGCGGAAGCAAAGAAAAGAATGCAAGGGCAACAGTAAATGTATTGTCAATACAAGAAAACACGCGGGGGATGAAAAAGGAAAGGTCAACAAGAAATGCAACAATGATTACGTTGCGATCAGGGAAGCAAATAACAAGTCCGGTAAAGCAAAAAGCAGGAATCATAAGGAAAGAAGTGATTGAAAGACAGAGTACTGAAGACAAGAATAGAAATGGAGATGCAGTGACAAAAGTGGCTTATGATGTAGTTAGTCACTTAAAGGGTATACCGGCTCGATTAAGTATTTACGATGCACTCAAATTATCAGAAGAATTTCATCAAAGTTTGATTCAAGCACTGTCTGATCATGATGTGAGAGAAACTTTACTGGCAGAAATGAAGGATGAAAGAAATAATGAAAAGATGAATTGTCTACCAGTAATATCTTTTCTCGATGATGATTTAATTGGTGAAAAGGAACATAACAGCCATTGATGATAGAAGGATACATTTGTGAGAAGAAGATAAAAAGGATTATGATAGATAATGGGTCATGATAAATCTTTGCCACTCTCAATGATTACTAAATTAGGTTTTCGTCGTTCAGACTTGCGCCCTAGCGGGATGATGATACAAGGTTCAATCAAGATGGACAACGCGCACTCGGTAAAATTACGGTGACATTAGAAGTGGGAGAATTAATCACTATTGTTGTATGTCACGTTATAAATGCTGTGACGACATATAACCTTCTCCTGGGAAGGCCGTGGATACATCAGTATAATATTATACCTTCTACTCTACACCAAGTGCTTCAAATAATGTAAAGATGGGATGCAGTGTAAAGTAATGGTCGATGCAAAACCCTATACGTGTTTGAGTCTTTCTTTGCGGATGCTAGTTATTATAAATGTTTCTCGAAGAAATGAGAAATGATGATGGGAAGAGAATCGTAAAAGATGCCGGGATAAATAAAGTTAAAGAAGAAAGAGCAGAATCTTCTGGGCTCTGCAGAAGCAAGAAAGAAATTTTATTTTGTACCAAAGCACTGAGACAACCGGGACAACCGCCGTTAACACTATTGTCGACAGAACAGCTGAAAGTTTTACAGTCCAATTACACAGTGCCATTACCCAATGTCGAAAGATGTAAGCCATTTGCGGCCGCTCCAAGAACATTTCAAGTCAAAGCCAGTGCTAAATATCCGAACCCATAGAGTTTCACATGCTTGCACTGAAGTGAAGGATGAAAATATAAGCAATATATATCATGGAGAGTTAGCATCGCAAAATTTGAGGAAATACAGTGCAGCAAGCAAGAAAATCATGAGAAATATGGGTTTTGATTGTGACAAACCCACCGGCTTGAATCATGGGAAAGGAATTCAGATCCCTCTCGGGGTTAATCAGGAAAAGCGAAGAAAATTCCAAGGATTGGGAGCAGAATCAGCAGTAAATATGGTATCAGCTAACATGACCTCAGCTACACCAGATACTAAGGTAATTGAATATCCTGAAACCGCTCCAAGGCAAATAGAAGACGGGGGGCAACCGACGATAGATGGCCTGCGAGAAATAAATTTGGGAACAACAGAAGAGCCAAGGAACACATTCATCAGCGTTAGCCTTTCAGATCAGGAAGCTGAGAAATATGGTCAACTTCTCAAGGAAAATAAAGACGTTTTCGCCTGGACATATGAAGAAATGCCTGGACTGGAACCTTCCGTAGCAATGCATCGATTAAATATTTCTAAAGAAAAGAAACCAGTAAAGCAGGCACAGAGGCGATTTCACCCAGACCTAATTCCATTAATCGAAAAAGAAGTAAATAAACTAATAAAGGTTGGGTTCATCAGAGAAGTTAAATATCCCAAATGGATATCAAACATTGTTCGGTGAAAAGAAGAACGGATGATTAGAGTATGCATTGACTTGAGAGATCTGAATGAGGCATGTCCAAAGACGATTTCCCTCTCCCGATAATGAGTTATTAATTGATAGCACTACTCAATATGCTATCATGTCCTTTATGGACGGATATGCAGGATATAATCAAATCGGGATGGCACCGAAGATGAAGAGGCGACGGCCTTTAACGCCGCTTGGAATTTCTTGTTATAAAGTTATGCCTTTCGGTCTCAAAAATCTTTGGGCAACATATCAAAGGGCAATGAAAAATATCTTTCAAGATATGATGCATAAACATGTCGAATGCTATGTTGATGACTTGGTAGTCAGATCCGGAGATCATCAAGAGCACCGCGAACATCTAGCATCAGTCTTCCGACGACTCAGAAAGAAGCAATTAAAGATGAATCCGGCTAAATGTGCATTTGGAGTGTCTTCTGGCAAATTCCTCGGCTTTGTGGTACGACACAGAGGAATCGAAATTGATCCAGAAAAAGTTAAAGCTATTCAAAATATGCCGCCACCAACGACGTTGAAGGAATTAAAAAGCTTACAAGGAAAATTGGCATACATTCGCCGCTTCATTTCGAACCTCGCAGGAAGGTGTCAGCCATTTTCTCGGTTAATGAAGAAAGATACTGAAATTTGTATGGGATCAGGCTTGCCAGAATGCCTTTGATTCAATTAAAGAATTATTAAAAAAGCACGGTGTTAATAACTCCAGTAAAAGGTAAGCCACTTATCTTATATACATCTGCCGCTACAAATTCTTTGGGTGCTTTGTTGGCACAGGTAAATGAAGCCGAAAAAGAGACTGCTCTTTATTATTTAAGCCGAACATTGATGGGGGCGAATCCAATTATTCTCCGATTGAAAAAGAATGTTTGGCGTTGGTATTATTTGTGTGCAAAAGTTGAGGCATTATTGTCTCTCCCATGATATAACTCTGATCTCAAGAGCAGATCCGATAAAATTCTTGATGACCAGGCCAATGTTATCGGGAAGACTAGCCAAGTGGATGCTATTATTGTTATCAGAATATACTATTTCGTATAACCCGCGAAAGCGAAGAAAAGGACAAGCTATATGGCGGACTTTTCTCGCGCAAAGACATCCTATAGCGAGAAAATGAAGAAATCAATGATGAATTCCCGGATGAACAGTTATGTTGGTGAATCTCGAATCTTTGGCAGATGTATTTTGATGGTGCTGCTCGAGTATCGGGAGCGGGGGCAGGAGTGATATTCATTACACCTCAGGGCGATTTATTACCATACTCTTTCACATTGGGTATCGCGTGCACAAACAATGAAGCTGAATACAGAGCTCTTATCATCGGAATGGAAATAGCACAGCAAATGGAAGTAAAATCATTGCATATCTTCGGAGATTCTAAATTGATTGTAAATCAATTAACAACAGAATTTGAAGTAAGGAAAGAGGAACTTTTGCCTTATTATCGGAAGGCACAACAGTTGCTTGAACAGTTCTATTATGTGGAAATTAAACACATACCGCGGTCGGAGAATGCAAAAGCAGATGCTTTAGCCAGTTTAGCAGCGGCTTTATCCTGCACAAACCGAAGTCCTCTTCAGGTAACTATAGAAGAAAGAAGATTCCTGCCATCTGCAGAAGTTATTGAAGAAACCGTTGAAATGTTGCCTATATCCTGTTTGGAGATAACAATGGATGATTGGCGGCAGCCTTTTGTTGACTATCTCAAATATAATATCTTGCCAGAAGATAATGCACAAAGACAGCAGATTAAGCAGCGATCAGGAAAATTTGTCATATGCAGCGAAGTATTATATAGAAAATCTTATAATGGAATGCTGTTAAGGTGCTTGGACAAGCGAGAAGCAAACCAAATGCTGCGGGAGGCACATTCAGGTGAATGTGGAGCACATCAAGCTGGCCGGAATTTATGCCATAGAGTGCATCGAATGGGTTATTATTGGCCTACTATGTTTAAAGATGCGATAGAATATGCAAAGCGGTGTCATGAATGTCAAATACACGGAGATGTAATACATGTTCCTCCAGAAGAATTACATCAGTCTGTTGCTTCTTGGCCTTTCTCAGCCTGGGGACTCGACGTTATTGGTCCTATAAATCCCCCTTCGTCTAAAGGAAAACAGTATATTCGGCAAAGAACGGATTATTTCTCCAAATGGACCGAAAGCGATCGCCTTGCGTAATGTTAAAGAGAAAGACGTGGTCAATTTCATCCGTCATGCTATAATATACCGTCATGGTATTAGAAGAAGATCATCACCGATAATGGCACCCCTTTTAAAAATAGAGGCATGGAAAAGTTATGTCAGAAGTTCGGCATCCAACATTCTTTTTCAACACCTTATTATCCTCCAGCCAATGGATTAGCAGAGGCGTTTAACAAAACGATTGTCAAAATAATGAAGAAAACGGTGACAGGCAATAAGCGCGATTGGGATGAAAAGTTACAAGAAGCGTTATGGGCCTACAGAACCACATCATCGACAAAGAACAGGGCGACACCATATTCATTAATCTATGGTATGGAGGCAATTATCCCAATTGAAATACAAGTGGCATCACTCAGGGTGGCAAAGGCATCAGTCTATAACAGATGATGAAAATGCAAAAATAAGGCTGAAAGAATTAGACTTACTCGATGAGAAACGTCTTGCAGCTCAGCAGCGGTTGCAATCATATCAGGCCAGAACATCAGCTGCATTTGATAAACAGGTTAAATACCGTTCTTTCAAAAAAGGGGATATGGTGTTAATGTTGAAAAGACCTATAATGGTCACTCGCCGGACAGGGGGCAAGTTCGAGCCTAAATGGGACGGTCCATATGTGGTGAAAGAAGTATACTCCAATGGGGCATATAGAATCACAAATCAAGAAGGACAGGGTATCAGTGTACTTGTCAACGCCCGTTTTATCAAAAAATACTATCCCTAAAGATAGAGATGTGGATTTTGACCCAGAATATTATCGGCATAATGATTCTGTATCAAAAGGAGGCAAAGATGAATAAGATCATGTCTATATGCCAACAAAAAAGAAAAGAAGAAATTCACAAGCATATCAATTATCAAAGCAGCAAATCTGGAAAATATATATATGATCATCATCATCAAATAAAATTGACAAAGTTATATTGCCTTACAAGACACAAATTCTTGAAGATTCTCTTGAAGAGATTGACAAAGTTATATTGCCTTACAAGGCACAAATTCTCAAAGTTATATTGCCTTACAAGACACAAATTCTTGAAGATTCTCTTGAAGAGATTGACAAAGTTATATTGCCTTACAAGGCACAAATTCTTGAAGATTCTCTTGAAGATATTATCTAAGCTGAGAATTATATTGCCTTACAAGGCATGGATCTTCTTGAAGATATTTCGAAAATATCTGCTATATTTGCAAATGATGATGATCATATATATATTATTGCCTTACAAGGCATGGATTTTCTTGAAGATATTATCAAAAGCAAGGATATATCAATATCAATCAAAGAGGCAGTATAGCCAAGCCAAAATCCTAAAAGAGCCAAAATTGAGCAAAATCAAAAAGATCAAGCTCGAAAAAAAAAAAATGCTCTCAAAGGATCAAGCTCTAAAAGAGCCGGCCAACTATACGTAAGACCCATGAAGATCGCCATTCGGGCAGCGGCGAGGAGTCAGTGGCCCTAAAAAGCCCGCGAAGACCATCGTGCGCACCCATGCGGGTAGCTGACGAAGTCAAGGATTCAAAGCCTAAAAGGCCATAAATCCGCGAAGACTAGTCACCGTAATTCCCATGCCGTCTGTATAGCTTCGGCAGCCGCACGGGAACGGATGAAAATGCCCTCCTGTGAATGGGCTCGACCTTGCAGGACAAAGAAAACAGGGGCCGCAGTGCGAGCTTTATGCCAACCGTGCGTAAGACCCTCCAGGTCTAGGGTTTGATTTCAGTAGTAACTCGTGAGGAAGGGCTTAAACCTACTCATTGATGGACTGGCGACCCTAGATTTGGTGCCCAAAGGTAGCCTTGCGAGCCCTGCGAACTCTAGAGAGTTACCGTGGCCAACCCTGCGCGTAAATCCAACAGTTCACCGTCCAGTAGCGTCAATGGGCCCCTCTGATGGACCGTGACCGTGAGCTCAAGGCAGTGAGAAGCCCAAAAGCGAACTCTAGAGAGTTACAGTGGCCATCACATAAGACCCATAAATGCTCCACTACTCACGAGCTTAAACTGTGTGTGTGCGCACGCTCCACTACTCATGAGCATAAACTGCGTGTGGCTAATTGAATTGAAACTTAGTACCGCCAATTTAAATACTCACCTAGAAAATCCCGTACTAACAAAGCATAAAAGGTTTAAAAATTGTAAAAAAAAAAAAAGATGTAATGAAATTATTATATAAAGAGTAAATAAAACTTGACAATATTAATAAAATATAAATATAATAAAATTATTATACAAATATAATTTGATAATATTAGTAAAAAATGTAAATATAATGAAATTATCGTATAAAGCACAAATATAATTTGATAATATTAGTGTAAGTATCATCAATATGCAAGATAGAAAATACCATCATAAAACATCCAAAAAATACTATCATAAGATATATGATGAATTACATCCAAGAAACACGAAAGCAAATATCACATGTTTAAAATTACATGATTCAAAGATCCTCTGTAATTCCCATTGCTTCTGAATATCTGAGCAAATCTTCTTTCAATTGCGCCTGAGCTGCATCATGTCTAGATTTTTCTTCAAAAATAAGTCTCGCATGATCAGGAACGCCAGCAAGCTTATTCTCCAAAGAAGCAATCATTTCTTTACCTTGAAGTTGTGCGGATTTTTCGACATCAATAGATTGAGCATTCACCCGTATCTTCTCTTCAACATCCTGAATGATTAAAATCTGTTCATGATTCTTCCTCTCCAGCTGCAAGATTTCTTCCTTTAAAATTGCAATGCGATCTTGAATAGTCTTGCTTTCATCAACATGAATCTTTAATTGATCTTGAAGAATTATATGTTCTTGTTCAAGTTTAGAAATTGATGAAGCTGTCAGAAGAGCTTGTTCTTGTGATGAAGCCAACTGCCTTCTACACTCTAAAATCTCAGGAGCAATTGTAACATTCTCTACCGACGCCAAAGAAATTACGGAATCACGAAATTTGAGGAGTGAATCCCGCAAAGGAGATATGTTAATTCTGGCCATCTTAGCAGAGCTTTCCAAAATTTCTATAGCAACATCCAAGTCCAACCATTGATCAGGGTTTCTGAAGATATGGATTATTGCTAATAGAGAATGTTTCACCATAAGCATTTTGTGAGCAGGAATATTTGCAAAGGATGATAGTTCAGAAGTAGTGGTTACAGAATCAGAACTAGCCGCACCGCTACGGGGATAAGTTCCTATAGTAAAAGAAGAAGAATATTCAATATATTATTATGAAATATATATAGTCTTGAAGTGAACGATAAGTATATATATATACCACATCCTTTGAAACACGACTAACGTATGAAGGAGAAGCTCTTTGAGCTATGGAAGGACCAAGTCCCACCATATCGGCAAAAAGATGGTGCTCTAGCTTCCGTACTAGAATCTCTGGTATTGGGAGTTGGCAAGTCAGTAGTTTCTGTAGAAAATATGATTTCACGAGCCACTACTCTCTGTACTACCAACGGAACTACAGATGCTCTTGGTGAAGATATCACAAGAGGGCTCGCTGAAGAGATAGTACCTACTTCTGCAACTTGGGCACCTAAAAAAGGGAGATGCAATGATTTTAAATAAATAATAGTTGTTATAATATAAATTGAGATATATATATATGAAATTTTCCTTTACCTGGTGAATATCCATATTCTCCATAATCTAAAGGCTCCTCTTCATCTTCCTCAGCTGCAGGAGATTTAGCAGGAACATTAATGCTAGAAGGAGTCTTAGCAGTTGCAGGGGAAGATTCTATCTCAACTTCTTTCGCAGCTATTTCCTCTTCTTCGCCAACATCAACTTCACCCTCTTCAAAGTCATCATCTTTATCTTCACCATTATCACTATCTCCGCTATCTTCATCTTGCGAAGATTCAGTTGTACTTGATGATGAAGTTGAACTTTCATCTTCCAAAATTTCTTCGTCAACTTCTTCAACAATAACCTGCTTTCCTTTATAAGAAACGGGTTGCGCTCTCCAGTGCAAGACTCTTGGACTATAGGAGAAGCAGGAGGCTGGTCGAGTTCCTTTCTGGAGGGATAGGGATGATGATTGCAAACGTGTTCTTGATCTAGTCATCGGAGAAGATGGACTAGGACCAAGGGGTTGTAGAGGAGATATCGAAGTACCAATAGCTGGTCCTTCTTGAACCGCTGCAGTCTCTGCAGGAATTGGAGAAGATGTACCTTCAGCATTATCTGCAGCCTGATTTGAAGAATCCCGACGAGATTTCTCAAATTCTCTCAGATCTCCGTAGGCAAACCAGCCATCCAAAGTGTTAATGGGCTTGATTTCACGGATGGGATCTTCCAATGATATTTTTCTGCAAATCTCTCCAGGATGAGATGCATGGCTCTTCTCCGGAATATAGCCAATTCCGCTCTCTAAATTTCTGCCCTTCAGCCTGGGTGGATGAAGAAAGATAGAAGAATCTATTGGCAAGCATTTGTTGACCGGTATGATTGGTGATCCCCATCGCATCCACTATATGATGTACGGACTATGCGATCACAAACTGGAATTATGAAGAAGGAGCCAACGCAAATGACCATTCAACAATTGTTTCCATATCATGGCCCAATTAAGAGGACCAGTTCCATAACAGCGCATTTGTCTGGTAACCAACCCGCAGTCTTGTGGCACAGTTTGATCATAACCAAATTGACGAGCAAAACGACTGGGGTAGTAAGGTTCTCTCCAAAATTCTGTCCCTTCCCGCAGAGGCAAACTGCATGAGCGAATAGAAAAGAAGAAAGCTCTCTCTGCTGCAGTAAGAGTTTCGTTGTCCACCATGTCTGTGTCTGCAGGATAGCGATAAAGGCGGAACTGAAAGAAGTTTATCTGATCATCATCCCGAATCTTATTTGCAACCCACTCATATGCTCTTCTAGCCATTGCTCTTTGCTGAAAGAACCAGAGTGGAAGATGAGAAGGATGTGAATATGCTTGCTCTCGAAACCTCAAAAGTCCAAGGGAAGTAGACTCCAAGCCATCCCGTAAAATAATGCCAAGAAGTATGCTTGTAGATGAAGTTCCAAGAATTGGGTCTTTTATATGAGTAGCTATTTCTCCAAGGGCCCGGTAGATAGAACATAATACAGGAGGAGCAAGTGAGTATTTATGTCCCTCCGCTAAGGCACCGGCCACAACAAAGACGCTTGGACGAATAACATCTGCCCATTTAGAGCTGGGCAATACGACCAAGCTTAGCCAGTAGGCCAAGAATGCTGCAAGTTCTCCAAAAGAGATATTCTGGCTTTCCTCCTACTGCATTTCGAAGCTTTAGTTAGTTCTTTCGATGGCGGTCACGAAACCTTCAAAGGAAAAAAGATGAAGGAGGTTAATATGTGGGAATGACTAAGAATACAAGAATATGAAGAAGATCGATTATCGATTGATAAATACCTGAGACCCTAGAAAAATGGGCTAGCCATTGAAGAGGGGAATTTTGTGGAAATTGGGAAATTTGCCCATCTCTTTGAATAGTTCTATGGTAGTCTCGGAGATGGAAGGCTTGCGGTCCGGAGAAGATACGAAGGCTAATTCTCTGTTGGTGGGAATGAATTCATCATAGAATTTGCCTGTTATTGTGAGACCAGCTATGCGATGAAGGTCCCAAAGAGATATGCTCATTTCGCCGTAAGGAAGATGGAAGGAGTTGGTTGTAGGCGACCAATATTCAAGGAAGCCTTTCAGAACATTGGGTTCCCGATAGAAGTATTTTGAGGTTACTTCTATTGCATCATAAAGGCCTATCTTTGCAAGAGTGCTTGTATGTTTCAGCAAAATAGCTTCCGCCCATTCGGAGAATAATAGCGACGAGCAATTAACAAGCCCCTCGATGCGAATTCTGCCCGGCCCCGAGTTGATCTCGATCTCTACGAAACGTTGTCGCTTGTCTCATAAAAATGAGAAGGAAAGAGATCATGAGGACTATGGAAAGGAGTTAAGAAGATCATGGGATGAACTTCTCCGATCTCTGTCGCGGCTTCGAGTTTGAATAATTCCTTTAAGATTCGAGGCTCTCTTGAGGCCCATGATTCGGTATACATCAAGCCTCTCGCCATGGACACAATCTTTGGATTCACGATCTAGCATAGGCGATGGCGATATACCTTTAATGGGAATGATTGTCATGCCCTCGCATGAGGGTTGTCAAACTTCATGATACCTTCAACAACTCGCACCGAATCCCACGAGTTCGAAGCCGCTTTTTCTTATGTTCTTTGATTTTTCTCGCAAATTCTTTCGCCTTATTGCGGCGAGTTTTCTTCGGAGTGGGAAGCGGGAGGAGTATCTTCGCGAGAGGTGGTCTCTCACTATCGCACGAATGTGGGCGTGGTTTTGAGCCATTCATCCCGGTCATATTCTCTCCCATGTTTTGGAGGGCATTTAATATCTCCCAAGGAGATGGATCTATGAATGGGAGAGGGTAAAGATTTAATGCGATCGAAAAAGTCAAAAGTGGGAGAACGGGTTCTTTGAAATAAGTGGATTTCTAGAAGTTGTCTTCGTTCTTTTAGCAGGTGGTTGGTCGAAGGAGGTGAACTAGAAGGAGACACAAGACGGGTCATTTGTTTGTTTAATACGAGCCATGGAAAAAGGAAAGAAGAAGAAAGGTGACAGAGTAAGAAATGAAGAAAGAAGAAAATGGCTAAGTGTTGGAAAAGTTTGAAAATTTTCTAAGTACTGTAGTACTTTGCTTGCGAGGTCGCGCAAAGTATATGGTTTCTTGGAAAATCTCTAAGTTCGAAGACGTCGCGCAAAGTGAAACGGATTTTGTGGGTCGCGCAAAGTGGAGGTTTTGTGAATAAAATCGCCGGAGCAGAGTTCTAAAAAGGAAGTTCGTGAAAATGACTAAGTCGTTGGACTATTTATAGGCTTTTATGGCCGAGTATGGTACTACGATCGAGCTTTGCGTGGGGTCGCGCAAACCCTGAAGAAAAAGAATGGTTTGATCCTTTTCTTTGATTTTCTGAACAAACAAAGAACGGATCAAGGGGGCATCTGTTGAGGCATAAAATAAGCAAGGAAGTGAAAAACGACAAAGATCAAGAAATCACTTTGAAGATGAAGAAAACAGCTTCAAGACCACTTTGCGCGGGGTCGCGCAAAGTGAAATAGTTACACAAGACCGCGCAAAGTGAAATGATTGCGCGGGAGAACATGAAGACAGTTTGCGCAGGATGAAGGGTTTGCGCGACACCGCGCAAAGTATATCGTTTGCGCGTGTCCGCGCAAAGTCCATCATGGTGAAATAAAATGGTTGGATGATATTTTGTCCCACATCGACCAGATCTGAGATTTTCATTGGTGGAAATGTCTATAAATACCCCGTTCCTTCTCTAAAAAGGGGTTCGAAGATTTCAGAAGTGAAGAAAAGGCGAAAGAGAAGACAGAAGGTGCGGAGTACCGGACTCCCCCGCTTTGCGCGACCGCGCGCAAAGGAGTATTGGACTCCTGGAAGTTTGCGCCGGTCAGCGCAAGGAAGCAGAGTGCTCACATAGTTTGCGCGGACCCGCGCAAAGTATATCGTTTGCGCGGACCCGCGCAAACCTATTGCTTGGCAGTTTTACAGCAATGGGCTGAAATGCTGTCGGAATGATTGGAGTCCTCAAAGCTTCAAGTTCTTCTTGATCAAGAGAAAGGAAGAATCATCGACGAAGAGTCGTATTCCTCCTAAGTTTCAGGAGATGATCAAAATAGTACCGAAATGCTGCCGGAATCTTCGTTCTCTTGAAGACTGTTGATCGACTTGTCTATTTCCTCCTAAGTCATTGGAGATGATTGAGATCATTGCCGTTATGCTGCCGAAAATTATATTTAGCTATAATAATTGATATTTGTGATGAGTTCTTTGTAAGCTATCTTAGAATCAAGGGAAACCAGAGGATGTAAATGAATTCAGAATCAATAAAGTGTGACGGTTGTCTTTATAATTATTTCATTGTTATGTTTAAATAAGATTATTTTCCCAAATCAAATACATTTGTTTCCTTGTGAAACACTTGCTTTTTGGATATCGAACCCTACCCAAGAGAGGTAGAGGATTTCCGTTTCCACCAAATTTTAAGCACCCACGAAGTTTAATGGGGAAGGATGGTAAGAACATCGATGCATTTCATCACTAGCATGGGAAAAATTTCTCCACGATATCAATATCGCTTACGATTATTTGGGTCATCATTGACAAGTAAAGCTGAAGGTGGTATTCAAATTTAGCACCAGGATCTATACGCACATGGGAAGAAATGCAAGATGCTTTCATGTCAAACTTCTTCTCGTCAAAGCGCGATGTTAGCATCAGCATTGCTTGCTTCAATGAGATTGAAGAAGGAGAACCAGTTGAAAAGTTCATAGACGGATGAAGAAGACTTGGGGGGCATCGTGTAGGCAATTGCTTGGGCTAAGAAAAGGAACAAGTCAAAATGTATTCGAACTCTATGGAGACAGAGAATGCGATTCGGACTCACCGGCGATCGGAACCTTTCGCGATTTCAATACCAAAGCCCATGCATGGAATTGATGACGCGTAAAGATGAAGCTTTTATCATGAAAATTGCATTAGGAGAATACAGCGGCAGACAATTCAACACCATTGATTGAGATAAGAAAAATCAAGATGTAAGGGGCTCAAGAGACAAAAGGCCGAAGGAAGGAAAAGAAGGTGGAATCAATCAGACATTTTGATACTGGAAAAAAGCTGAATGCTCGATTCTCATGAAGGATTTGAGTTTGATAAAGAGGACGTGGTGCCTATGATGCAACAATTGTTAAAATGGGATTCAACAGTACCTTGGAATTACCCGAACCAAAACGCCCTAAAGATGTGATAAGATCTCGAGAAAGAAATTTTTGCCGTTATCATCGCCTAGTGGGACATCCGACTGAAAATTGTTACACGTTAAAATGCATCATACAGCGAATGATAAATAAAGGTGATATAATAACCAGCGAAAGCAAAGAAAAGAATACAAGGGCGACAGTAAATGTATTGTCAATTCAAGAAAAGACTCGGGGAATAAAAGAGAAGGAAGATCGAAAGACAATAAGGAATGCGACAATGATTACGTTGCGATCGGGAAAGCAAATAACGAGTCCGGTAAAGCAAAAAGCGGGAATTATCAGGAAAGAAGTGACCGAAAGACAATACTGAGGACAGAAGTAGAAATGAAGACAAAGCGACAAAAGTGGATTATGATGTAGTTAATCACTTGAAAGGTATACCGGCACGTTTAAGTATTTATGATGCGCTCAAGTTGTCGAGGAAAATTTGACAAAGTTTGATTCAAGTTAATTCATCGATCACGATGCGATGAGAGAAAGCGTTCTTTGATGAAATGAAGGATGAAAGAAACAATGAAAAGATGAATTGTCTACCAGTAATATCTTTCTCTGATGATGATTTAATTGGTGAAAAGGAACATAACAGGCCATTGATGATAGAAGGATACATTTACGAAAAGAAGATAAAACGGATTATGATAGATAATGGATCCGCGGTAAATCTTATGCCACTCTCCATGATTACTAAATTAGGTTTTTCCCGTTCAGACTTGCCCAGCGGGATGATGATACAAGGGTTTAATTAAGATGGACAACGCGCACTCAGTAAATTACAGTAACATTGGAAGTGGGAGAATTAATCACTACTGTTGTATGTCAAGTTATAAATGCTGTGACGACATATAACCTTCTCTTGGGAAGGCCGTGGATACACCAGTACAATATCATACCTTCTACTCTACACCAATGCTTCAAATACTGTAAAGATGGAATGCAGTGTAAAGTGATGGCCGATGCGAAACCCTATACAGAAGCTGAGTCTTTCTTTGCGGATGCTAGCTATTATAAATGTTTTTCCGAAGAAGTGGGAAATGATGACAGAAAGAGAGTCTTTAAAAATGTTCGAATGAATAAAGATAGAGAAGAAAGGGCAGAATCTTCTGGGACTACAGAAGCAAGAAAGAAGTTCTATTTTATACCAAAGCGCCTGAGACAACCTGGGACAACCGCCGTTAACATTGTTGTCGATGTAGCAATTTGAAAGTCTTACTGATCCAATTATACAATGCCCTTACCCAATATCGAAAGATGTAAGCCATTCGGCTCGCTCCAGAACATTTCAAGTCAAAGCCAGATTGTGCTAAATATCTGAACCAATAGAGTTTTTCACGTCTGAAGTGAAGGATGAAAATACAAGCAATGTATATTATGGAGAGTTAACGTCTGCTTTAGAGAAAAATTTAAGAAAGTGCAGTAAGTAAGAAAATCATGAGAAATATGGGTTTTGATAGTGACAAACCCACCGGCTTGAATCATGGGAAAGGAATTCAAATCCCCCTCGGGGTTAATCAGGAAAAGCGAAGAAAATTCCAAGGATTGGGAGCAGAATCAGCAGTAAACATGGTGTCAGTTAACATGACTACAGCTGCACAAGATACTAAGGTAGTTGAGTATCCTGAAAACCGCTCCAAGGCAAATAGAAGACGAGGGGCAACCGACGATAGATGGCTAGAAATAAATTTAGGAACAAAGAAGAGCCAAGGAACACATTCATCACTGTTCACTTTTAGATCAGAATGAGAAATATAGCCAACTTCTCAAAGAAAATAAAGACGTCTTCGCTGGACATATGAAGAAAATTTTGGGATCGGATTTGTGGCAATGCATCGATTAAATATTTCCAAAGAAAAGAAACCAGTGAAGCAAGCACAAAGGCGATTCCATCCAGATCTGACTCCATTAATCGAAAAAGAAGTAAATAAACTAATAAAGGTTGGGTTCATCAGGGAAGTTAAATATCCCAAGTGGATATCAAACATTGTTCCGGTAAAAAAGAAGAATGGGCAGATTAGAGTATGTATTAACTTCAGAGATCTAAATGAAGCATGTCCAAAGGATGACTTCCCTCTCCCGATAACAAAATTATTAATTGATAGCACTACTCAGTATGCCGTCATGTCCTTTATGGATGGATATGTAGGCTATAATCAAATCAGGATGGCACCCGAAGATGAAGAAGCAACGGCCTTCAGAATGCCGCTTGGAATTTATTGTTATAAAGTTATGTCTTTCGGTCTCAAAAATGCTGGGGCAACATATCAAAGGGCAATGAAGAATATCTTTCAAGATATGATGCATAAACATGTTGAATGCTATGTTGATGACTTGGTGGTCAGATCAGGAGATCATCAAGAACATAAATGAACATTTAGCATAAATCTTTGAAGGCTCGGAAAGAAGCAATTAAAGATGAACCCTGCTAAAAATGCGTTCGAGTATCTTTTCTTGGCAAATTCCTCGGCTTTGTTGTGACGACACGAGGAATTGAAATTGATCCGAGAAAAAGTTAAAGCTATTCAAAATATGCCACCACCAACAACGTTGAAAGAATTAAAAAGCTTACAAGGAAAATTAGCATACATTCGCCGCTTCATTTCGAACCTTGCGCAGAGAAGGTGTCACCATTTTCAAGTTAATGAAGAAAGACACAATCAGATCGTATGGGATCACGCCCGCCAAAATGCCTTTGATTCGATTAAGGAATTATTGAACAAATTAAACTGGTGTTATTATGCTCATTGAAGTGAAAGGTAAGCCACTTATCTTATATACATCTCAGACTACAAATTCTTTGGGTGCTTTGTTCAGCACAGGTAAATGAAGTTTTAGGAAAAAGAATCGCTCTTTATTATCTAAGCCGAACACTAATGGGGGAGAATGTAATTATTCTTTGATCGAAAAAGAATGTTTGGCATTGGTATTCGCGGATTCAAAAGTTGAGGCATTATTGTTCTCCCATGATATAACTCTAATCTCAAGAGCGAGATCATACGATAAAATTTTTGATGACCAGGCCAATGTTATCTGGAAGACTAGCCAAGTGGATGTTATTGTTATCGAATATACTATTTCGTATAAGGTTTAAATCAAAGCGATGAAAGGACAAGCTATGGCGAGACTTCCTCAAAGCACATCCTATAGCGAGAAAATGAGGAAATCAATGATGAATTCCCGGATGAAAGTTATGTTGGATCTCGAGAATATTTGGCAAATGTATTTTGATGTGTTTTCGAATTCGAATAACGAGAGCGAAGCGGGAGTGATATTCATTACTCCTCAAGGCGATTTGTTACCATATTCCTTCACGTTGGGCACCGCATGCACAAATAATGATGAATAGAGAGCTCTTATCATCGGAATGGAAATAGCCAAAGAAATGGAAATAAAATTATTACATATCTTTGAGATTCTAAATTGATTATAAATCAGTTGATCAACAGAAATTTGAAGTAAGGAAAGAAGAACTCCTACCTTATTATCGGAAGGCACAACAATTGCCAATGAACTTGAACAGTTTTGTTATGTGGAAATTAAACACATACTCAGCGGTTGGAGAATGCAAAAGAGAAGATGCTTTATTTGGAAAGTTAATTGCGGCTTTATCCTACACAAACCGAAGTCCTCTTCAGGTAACTATAGAAGAAAGAAGATTCCTACCATCTGCAGAGGTTATCGAAGAAACCGTTGAAATGATGCCTATATCCTGTCTGGAAGTAATGACAGATGATTGGCGTTAACCTTCCGTTGATTATCTCAAATATAATATCTTGCCTGAAGATAATGCGCAAAGACAATGATTAAGCAGCGATCAGGGAAAATTTGTCATATGCAGCGAAATATTATATAGAAAATCTTATAATGGAATGCTGTTAAGGTGCTTAGACAAGCAAGAAGCAAACCAGATGCTGCGGGAGGCACATTCAGGTGAATGTGGAGCACATCAAGCCGGCCGAAATTTATGCCACAGAGTGCATCGAATGGGTTATTATTGGCCTACTATGTTTAAAGATTTTAGAATATGCAAAGCGGTGTCATGAATGTCAAATACACGGAGATGTAATACATGTTCCTCCGGAAGAATTACATCATCGGTTTTTGCTTCTTGGCCTTTCTAACTTGGGGACTCGACGTGATTGGTCCTATAAATCCCCTTCATCTAAAGGAAAAGCAAGACAGATCAAATGGCAAAGAACAGATTATTTTTCTAAATGGACAAGATTCCGCCTTGCGTAGTGTTAAAAGAAAGAAAGATGTGGTCAATTTCATCCAAGCATGCTATAATATATCGTCATGGTATTCCGAAGAAGATCGTCACTGATAATGGCACCTCTTTTTAAAAATAGAGCTATGGAAAAGTTATGTCTAGAAGTTCAACATCCAACATTCTTTTTCAACACCTTACTATCCTCCGGCCAATGGATTAGCAGAGGCGTTTAACAAAACGATTGTTAAGATAATGAAAAAAAATGATGACAGTAATAAGCGCGATTGGGATGAAAAGTTACAAGAAGCATTATGGGCCTACGTAACTACCCATCGACAAAGAATTGAGCAAGGGGCGACACCGTATTCATTAATCTATGGTATGGAGGTAGTTATCTCAATTGAAATGCAGGTGGCATCACTCCGAAAAGCAATACATCAGTCTATAACAGATGATGAAAATGCAAAAATAAGGCTGAAAGAATTAGATCTGCTCGATGAGAAACGTCTTGAAGTCATCAGCCAAATGATTCGATATCATATCGAGGCAGGGTATCAATGAGCCTTTGATAAACAGGTTAAATACCGCTCTTTCAAAAGGGGAGATATGGTGTTAATGTTGAAAAGACCAATAGTGATTACTCGCCGGACAGGGGGCAAGTTCGAACCTAAATGAGACGGTCCATATGTGGTAAAAGAAGTATACTCCAATGGGGCATATAGAATCACAAATCAAGAGGGACAGGGTATCAGTGTACTTGTCAACGCCCGTTTCATCAAAAGATACTATCCTTGAAGATAAATATATGGATTTTGATTCAGAATATTATCGACATAATGATTCTGTATCAAAAGGGGGCAAGGATGAATAAGAGCATGTTTATATGTCAACAAAAGAAGCTATAAAGAAGAAGTTCACCAGCATGTCAATTATCAAGCATCAAATCTGAAAAATATATATGATCATCATCATCACTAAATAAATTTGAAGATTCTCTTGAAGATATTGACAAGACTGATATATTGCCTTACAAGGCACGGATTTTCTTGAAGATATTGATAAATTTGATATATTGCCTTACAAGGCACGGATCTTCTTGAAGATATTATCAAGTTCGGAAAATATCTACTATACTAGCAATGGTGATGATCATAAATATTATTGCCTTACAAGGCATGGATCTTCTTAAAGATATTATCAAAAGCAAGGATACATCAATCTCAGTCAAAGAGGCAGTATAGCCAAGCCAAATCCTAAAAGAGCCAAATTGAGCCAAATCAAAAAGATCAAGCTCGAAAAAAAAAATGCTCTCAAAGGATCAAGCTCTAAAAAGATGCCAACTATACATAAGACCTATGAAGATCGCCATTCCTTTAATTGGCGAGGAGTCGAGTTAGTCCTAAAAGTCTGCGAAAGAATGACATCGTGCGCTTGGATCCATGCGGTCGCAATTGATTGAAGTCGAAGGATTCAAAGCAATCTAAAGAGATCATAAATCCGCGAAGACTAGTCACCGTAACTCCCATCTTTGTCATTATAGCTTCTAACATTACACACGGGGATGATGGATGAAAATCTCTCCGTGAATGACTCTCGACCTTGCGAGACGAAGAAAACACGGGGGCCGCAATGCATTGAGCTTTATGCCAACCGTGCGTAAGACCCTCTTGTCTAGGGTTTGATTTCGTAGTAACTCGTGAGGAAGGGCTTAAACCTACTCATTGATGGAATGGCGACCCTAGATTTGGTGCCCAAAGGTAGCCTTTGCGAGCCCCGCAAACTCTTAGAGAGTTACCGTGCCAACCCTATGTAAAAAACAGCCTTCATGCGCCTGTCTCATCAATGGGCCCCTCGATGGACCTTAGCCGTGAGCTCAAGGTAGTGAGAAGCCCAAAAGCGAACTTGCCTAATTGAGAGAGTTACTTGGCCATCACGAGATTTAACAGAACATTAATGTCATGAGTGAAAAGTTAATCTTTTGGGAAGATTCCCATCAACTTTTTCGCAATTTGTTTCCTCATCTCCGTCAATGTCAACTTCACCTTCTTCAAATCATCATCTTTATCTTCACAACTGTCACCATCTCCGCTGTCTTCATATTGAGAAGATTCAGTAGTATCTGATGATGAAGTTGAACTTTCATCTTCCAAAATTTCTTCATCAACTTCTTCAATGATAACTTGCTTCCCTTTATAAGAAACGGGTTGTTGAATTCTCCGGTCTTACTTTTGGACCATAGGGGAAAGCGGATGAAAGAATTTCGGGTTCTTTCTGGAGGAATAGGGGATGATGTTTGCAAACGCGTTCTTGATCTAGTTGTTTCGACAAGGAAACAAATGTATTTGATTTGGGAGAATTATCTTATTCATACATAACAATGGAATAGTTACAAAGACAATCATCACACTTTATTGATTCTGAATTCATTTACATCCTCTGGTATCCCTTGATTCTAAGATAGTTTACAAAGAATTCATTATAAATGACAATTATTATAGTTAAATATAATTTTCGGCAGCATAACGGCAATGAACTCAATCATCTCCTATGACTTAGGAGGAATAGACAAGTCGATCAATTGTCTTCAAGAGAACGGAGATTTAATGACATTTCGGTGCTATTTTAGTCATCTCCTGAAACTTAGGAGGAATACGCCTCTTTATCGATGATTCTTCCTTTTCTCCCGAACAAGAAGAACTTGAAGATTTGAAGACTTTAGCCATTTCAACAAACATAATGACCCATTCTTTGTTAAAAAGCTAGTAAGTCAATCGTAGTTTGCTTGGGTCCGCGCAAACGACATACTTTATTTGCGCGGGTCGCGCAAACTATATAAAACCCCATGTTTTGCTATAAACTTTAGGAGGCCAAACTTCTTCATACAAGAGTCCAATACTCCGCACCTTCTGTCTTCTCTTTCGTCTTTCTTTTACTCTGAAATCTTCCAACCCCTTTTGAGAGAAAGAACGAGGTATTTATAGATATTTTTACAAGTGGAAATCTCTGTTCTGGTCGATGTGGGACAAAATAACATCCAACCATTTTTATTCCACCGTCATGTACTTTGCGCGGACACGCGCAAATGACATGCTTTGCGCGGTCTCGCGCAATCTATCAGTCCCGCGCAGTCTGTCTTCCTTAGCAACCCGCGCAACCCTTTCACTTTGCGCGGTCCAGCGCAACCATTTCACTTTGCGCGGACCCGCGCAAAGTAGTCTTGAAACTGATTTCTTGATCTTCAAACTGATTTCTTGTTCTTTCTCTTCTTCACTTCTTTGCTTATTTTATGCCTCAACAGATGCCCCCTTGATCCGTTCTTTATTTTTTCAGAAAATCAAAGAAAAAGGATCAAACCATTCATTTTCTGTAGGGTTTGCGCGACCTCCGCAAGCTCTCGGTCGAGTACCATACTCGGCCAGAAATACTATAAATAGTCCAACTACTTCGTCATTTTCACGAACTGCTCTCTTCTGAAACTCTGCTCTGGCGATTTTCTTCCGCGCAAAGCTCTTACTTTGCATGACTCAAGCAAAGCATTTCACTTTTTGCGCGAAGTCCTTTGAACTTGAAATTTTCCGCGCAAAATATACTTTTCGCGACCCGCGCAAAAAGTGTTTTGGACTTAGGCAATTTCTTTCGAACTTTTTCCAACACTTAACTATTTCTTCTTTCTTCCTTTCTTACTCTATCATCTATCTTCCTTCCTTTGTCTTTTTCATGGCTCGTATTAAACAAACAGCCCGTCTTGTAACTCCTTCTGACTCGCCTTCTTCTGATCAACCACCTGCTAAGCGGACAAAGACTACTTCCAGAAATCCCGCTTATTTTAAAGAACCTGTTCTTCCCACATTTGACTTCTCTGACCGTATTAGATCTTTGCCTTCCCCCATTCACAGATCTATATCTTTGGGAGATATCAAATGTCCGCCTAAGCATGGCAGAGAGTATGACTGGGACGAATGGTTGAAGACCACCGCTCATATTAAATGCGATAGTGAGAGACCACCTCTCCGTGAAGATACTCCCCCTGCTTCTCGTCCGAAGAAAACTCGCCGCAATAAGGCGAAAGAATTTGCAGAAAAGATCGAGGAACACAAGAAGAAAAGACTTCAAAACTCGTGGGACTCAGTACGAGTTGTTAAAGGTATCATGAAGTTTGACAATCCTCACACAGAGGGGATGATGATTATTCCCATTAAAGTATATCGCCATCAGTCTATGCTCGACTGTGAGTCTAAAGACTACGTCCATGGCGAGAGGTTAATGTTCACTGAATCATGGGCCTCGAGAGAGCCTCGAATCCTTGAGGGAATCATTCAAACTTCAAAGCCGCGACAAAGGATAGGAGAAGCTCATCCCATGATCTTCTTAGCTCCTTTCCACAGTCCTCATGATCTCTTTCCTTCTCATTTTTATGAGACAGTACGACAACGCTTCAAAGATCGAGAACAACTCTGGGGCCAAGCAGAATTCCGCATCAGAGGCCTGTTAACTGCTCGTCGCTATTACTCTGAATGGGCGGAGGCTATTTTGCTGAAGCATACAAGCACTCTTGCAAAGATTGGACTTTATGATGCAATAGAAGTGACCTCCAAATACTTCTATAGGGAACCCAATATTTTGAAAGGCTTCCTTGAATACTGGTCGCCCACAACCAATTCTTTCCATTTACCTTATGTTGAAATGAGCATATCACTTTGGGATCTTCATCGTATAGCCGGTCTCACAATAACAGGCAGATTTTATGATGAATTCATTCCTACAAATAGAGAATTGGCCTTTGTATCCTCTCCAGACCGCAAGCCTTCCATTTCTGAGACTACCATAGAATTATTCAAAGAGATGGGCAAATTTCCCAATTTCCACAAAATTCCCCCTCTACAATGGCTGGCTCATTTCTCTAGGGGTCTCAGGTATTTATCAATCCGACCATTATTTTCCTTCTTTATATTCTTACTATTTAGCCATTCCTGCATATTAACCTCCTTCATTTTTCTTTGAAGGTTTCGTGACTGCCGCTCTAAAGAACTAACGAAGCTTCGGGATGCAGTAAGAGGAAAGCCAGAATATAGCTCTTTCGGAGAACTTGCAGCGTTCTTAGCTTATTGGCTAAGTTTGGTCGTATTGCCCAGCTCCAAGTGGGCAGATGCTGTTCGTCCAAGCGTCTTCGTTGTGGCTGGTGCTTTAGCAGAAGGCCATAAATATTCTCTTGCTCCTCCCGTATTATGTTCTATCTACAGAGCCCTTGGAGAAGTAGCTACTCACGTGAAAGACCCTATTCTTGGAGCTTCATCGTGCACATACGTCTTGGCATTATATTACAGGGTGGCTTGGAGTTTATTTTCCTTGGACTTTTGAGGCTTCGGAGCAAGCATATACTCATCCTTCTCACCTTCCACTCTGGTTCTTTCAGCAAAGAGCAATGGCGAAAAGAGCGTATGAGTGGGTTGCTAATAAAATTCGAGATGATGACCAGATAAACTTCTTTCAATTCCGCCTTTATCGCTACACCGAAGATACAGATATGGTGGACAACGAAACACTTACTGCAGCAGAGAGAGCTTTCTTCTTTTCTATTCGCTCATGCAGTTTACCTCTTCGGGAAGGGACGGAATTCTGGAGAGAACCTTACTACCCCAGTCGCTTTGCTCGTCAATTTGGTTATGATCAAACTGTGCCACAAGACTGCGGGCTGGTTACTAGAAAAATGCGCTGTTACGGAACTGGTCCTCTTAACTGGGCCATGATATGGAAACAGTTGCTGAATGGCTGCGTTGGCTCCCTCTTCATAATTCCAAGCTGTGATCGCATAGTCCGTACATCATATAGCTGGATGCGATGGTGGGATCACCAATCATACTTGGTCACTAAATGTTTGCCAGTGGATTCTTCTATCTTTCTCCATCCACCCAGGCTGAAGGGTAGAAATTTAGAGAGTGGAATCGGCTATATTCCAGAGAAGAGCCATGCATCTCATCCTGGAGAAATTTGTAGGAAGATATCTTTGGAAGACCCCATTCGTGAAATCAAGCCTATCAACACTTTGGATGGCTGGTTTGCCCACGGAGTTTTGAGAGAATTCGAGAAATCTCGTCGAGACTCTTTAAACCAAGCCACAGACAATGCTGAAGGTACATCTTCCCCAATTCCTACAGAGACTGTAGCGGTTCCAGAAGGACCAGCTATTGGTACTTCCATATCTCCTCCACAACCCCTTGGTCCTAGTCCATCTTCTCTGATGACTAGATCAAGAACGCGTTTGCAAACATGATCCCCTATTCCTCCAGAAAGAACCCGCCAAGCATCCGCTTCCCTATAGTCCAAGAATCAGACTTGGGAGAGCGACCAACCCGTTTCTTACAAAGGGAAGCAAGTTATCATTGAAGAAGTTGTGAAGAAATTTTGGAAGATGAAAGTTCAACTTCATCATCAGATACAACTGAATCTTCACAATATGAAGACAGCGGAGATAGCGATAGTGGTGAAGATAAAGATGATGACTTTGAAGAAGGTGAAGTTGACATTGACGGAGATGAGGAAACAGCTGCGAAAGAAGTTGAGATGAAATCTTCCCCTGCACCTGCTAAGGCGTCTCCTAGCATTAATGTTCCTGTTAAATCTCCTACAGCTGAGGAAGATGAAGAGGAGCCTTTAGATTATGGAGAATATGGGTATTCACCTGGTAAAGGAAATTTAATTTTCATATGCATATATTTTATATTTTAACAACTATTATTTATTTAAAATTATCGTGTCTCCCTTTTTTAGGTGCCCAAGTTGCAGAAATAGGTGCTATCTCCTCAGTGAGCCCTCTTGTGGTATCTTCACCAAGAGCACCCGTAGTTCCGTTGGTAGTACAGAGAGTAGTGGCTCGTGAAATCATATTTCCAACAGAAACTACGGACTTGCCAACTCCGGCTACCAGAGATTCAAGTACGGAAGCTAGAGCACCATCTTTTGCTGATATGGTGGAACTTGGCCCTTCCATGACTCAGAGAGCTTCTCCTTCTGTTAGTCGTATTCCAGTGATAGGTATATATATACGCTGAATATCTTTACTCAAGACTATATATTTTATAATAATATATTGAATATCTTTCTTCTTTTGCTATAGGAACTCATTCCTGCAGCGGTGCGGCTAGTTCTGATTCTGTAGCCACTACTTCTGAACTGTCATCCTTTGTGAAAATCCCTATTCATAAAATGCTTATGGTGAAACATTCTTTGTTAGCAATAATCCATATCTTCAGAAATCCTGACCAATGGTTGGACTTGGATGTTGCTATAGAGATTTTGGAGAGCTCTGCCAAGATGGCCAGAATCAACATATCTCCTTTACGGGATTCACTCCTCGAATTTCATGATTCAGTAATTTCTTTGGCATCTGTAGAGAATGTTACAATTGCCCCTGAGATTTTAGAGTGTAGAAAGCAGTTGGCTTCATCGCAAGAACAAGCCCTTCTGACAGCTTCATCAATTTCTAAACTTGAACAAGAGCATATAATTCTTCAGGACCAATTAAAGATTCATGTTGATGAAAGCAAGACTATTCAAGATCGCATTGCAGCTCTGAAGGAAGAAATCTCTCAACTGGAGAGGAAGAATCATGAACAGGTCTTAATCATTCAAGATGTCGAAGAGAAGATACGGGTGAATGTTTAATCCATTGATATCAAAAAATCCGCACAACTTCAAGGTAAAGAAATGATTGCTTCTTTGGAGAATAAGCTTGCTGGTGTTCCTGATCAGGCAAGACTTATTTTTGAAGAAAAATCTAAACATGATGCAGCTCGGGCACAATTGCAGGAAGATTTGCGCAGATATTCAGAAGCAATAGGAATTACAGAAGATCTTTAAACATGTAATTTTGAACATGTAATCTTTGCTTTCGTGTTTCTTGGACATATAATTCATTTGGCTTCACATATGTTTTTATGAAAGCATTTTTGAAATGTTTATAATAGCATTTTCTTATTGCATGTTGCATGTTGATGACATTTATGCTAATATTATCAAATTATATTTATACTTTATATAATCATTTCATTACATCCTTTACAATTTCTAAACCTTTTATGCTTTGTTAGTGCGGGATTCTCTATGTGAGTATTTAAATTGGCGGTACTAAGTTTCAATTTAATTAGCCACACAGTTTATGCTCATGAGTAGTGGAGCGTGCGCACACACACAGTTTAAGCTCATGAGTAGTGGAGCATTTATGGGTCTTATGTGATGGCCACTGTAACTCTCTAGAGTTCGCTTTTGGGCTTCTCACTGCCTTGAGCTCACGGCCAAGGTCCATCAAGAGGGGCCCATTGACGCTACGGGCGGTGAACTGTTGGTTTTACGCACAGGGTTGGCCACGGTAACTCTCTAGAGTTCGCAGGGCTCGCAAGGCTACCTTTGGGCACCAAATCTAGGGTCGCCGGTCCATCAATGAGTAGGTTTAAGCCCTTCCTCACGAGTTACTACGAAATCAAACCCTAGACCGGAGGGTCTTACGCACGGTTGGCATAAAGCTCGCACTGCGCGGCCCTGTTTTCTTCGTCGCAAGGTCGAGCCCATTCACGGAGGGCATTTTCATCCGTTCCCGTGCATGCCGCCGGAGCTATACGACGGCATGGGAGTTACGGTGACTAGTCTTCGCGGATTTATGGCCTTTTAGGCTTTGAATCCTTGACTTCGTCAATGACGCCGCATGGGTGCGCACGATGGTCTTCGCGGGCTTTTTAGGGCCACTGACTCCTCGCCGCTGCCCGAATGGCGATCTTCATAGGTCTTACGTATAGTTGGCCGGCTCTTTTAGAGCTTGATCCTTTGAGAGCATTTTTTTTTTTCGAGCTTGATCTTTTTGATTTGGCTCAATTTGGCTCTTTTAGGATTTGGCTTGGCTATACTGCCTCTTTGACTGAGATTGATGTATCCTTGCTTTTGATAATATCTTTAAGAAGATCCATGCCTTGTAAGGCAATAATATTTATGATCATCACCATTGCCAGTACAGTAGATATTTTCCGAGCTTGATAATATCTTCAAGAAGATCCATGCCTTGTAAGGCAATAATATTTATGATCATCACCATTGCCAGTATAGTAGATATTTCCAACTGGGATAATATCTTCAAGAAGATCCATGCCTTGTAAGGCAATAATATTTATGATCATCACCATTGCCAGTATAGTAGATATTTCCAACTGGGATAATATCTTCAAGAAGATCCATGCCTTGTAAGGCAACATATCAATTTTGTCAATATCTTCGTGCCTTGTAAGGCAATATATCAGTCTTGTCAATATCTTCAAGAGAATCTTCAAATTTATTTAGTGATGATGATGATCATATATATTTTTCAAATTTGATGCTTGATAATTGACATGCTTGTGAATTTCTTCTTTATAGCTTCTTTTGTTAACATATAGACATGATCTTATTCATCCTTGCCCCCTTTTGATACAGAATCATTATGCCGATAATATTCTGGGTCAAAATCTACATGTCTTTCTCTAGGGATAGTATCTTTTGATGAAACGGGCGTTGACAAGTACATTGATACCCTGTCCCTCTTGATTTGTGATTCGATATGCCCCATTGGAATATACTTCTTTTACCACATATGGACCGTCCCATTTAGGTTCGAACTTGCCCCCTGTCCGGCGAGTAATCACTATTGGTCTTTTCAACATTAACACCATATCTCCCCTTTTGAAAGAGCGGTATTTAACCTGTTTATCAAAGGCTGCCGATACCCTGGCCTGATATGACTGCAACCGCTGTTGAGCTTCAAGACGTTTCTCATCGAGCAGATCTAATTCTTTCAGCCTTATTTTTGCATTTTCATCATCTGTTATAGACTGATGTACTGCTATTCTGAGTGATGCCACCTGCATTTCAATTGGGATAACTGCCTCCATACCATAGATTAATGAATACGGTGTCGCCCCTGTTGCTGTACGATGGGTAGTTCTGTAGGCCCATAATGCTTCTTGTAACTTTTCATCCCAATCGCGCTTATTACCTGTCATCATTTTTTTCATTATCTTAACAATCGTTTTGTTAAACGCCTCTGCTAATCCATTGGCCGGAGGATAGTAAGGTGTTGAAAAAGAATGTTGGATGTTGAACTTCTGACATAACTTTTCCATAGCTCTATTTTTAAAAGAGGTGCCATTATCAGTGACGATCTTCTTCGGAATACCATGACGATATATTATAGCATGCCGGATGAAATTGACCACATCTTTCTCTTTAACACTACGCAAGGCGACTGCTTCGGTCCATTTGGAAAAATAATCTGTTGCTGCCAGAATGTACTATTTTCCTTTAGATGAAGGGGGATTTATAGGACCAATCACATCGAGTCCCCAAGCTGAGAAAGGCCAAGAAGCAACAGACTAATGTAATTCTTCTGGAGGAACATGTATTACATCTCCGTGTATTTGACATTCATGACACTGCTTTGCATATTCTATCGCATCTTTAAACATAGTAGGCCAATAATAACCCATTCGATGCACTCTGTGGCATAAATTTCGGCCGGCTTGATGTGCTCCACATTCACCTGAATGTGCCTCCCGCAGCATCTGGTTTGCTTCTTGCTTGTCTAAGCACCTTAACAGCATTCCATTATAAGATTTTCTATATAATACTTCGCTGCATATGACAAATTTTCCTGATCGCTGCTTAATCTGCTGTCTTTGCGCATTATCTTCAGGCAAGATATTATATTTGAGATAATCAACGAAAGGTTGACGCCAATCATCTGTCATTACTTCCAGACAGGATATAGGCAACATTTCAACGGTTTCTTCGATAACCTCTGTAGATGGCAGGAATCTTCTTTCTTCTATAGTTACCTGAAGAGGACTTCGGCTTGTGCAGGATAAAGCCGCTGCCAAGCTGGCTAAAGCATCTGCTTTTGCATTCTCAACCGTGGTATGTGTTTAATTTCCACATAACAAAACCTGTTTCAAGCAATTGTTGTGCCTTCCGATAATAAGGTAGGAGTTCTTCTTTCCTTACTTCAAATTTGTTGTCAATTGATTTATAATCAATTTAGAATCTCAGAAGATATGCAATAATTTTATTTCCATTTGTTGGGCTATTTCCATTAGATGATAAGAGCTCGTATTGACTTCATTATTTGTGCATGCGGACACCCAACGTGAAGGAATATGGTAACAAATCGCCTTGAGGAGTAATGAATATCACTCCGCCCCGCTCCCGTTATTCGAGCGCAAAGCACCATCAAAATACATTTGCCAAAGATTCGAGATTCACCTAACATAACTGTTCATCGGGAATTCATCATTGATTTCCTCATTTTTCGCTATAGGATGTCTTTGCATGAGGAAGTCTCGCCATAGCTTGTCCTTTTCTTTGCTTTTCGCCGGCTTATACGAAATAGTATATTCGATAACAATAACATCCACTTGGCTAGTCTTCCGATAACATTGGCCTGGTCATCAAAAATTTTATCGGATCTGCTCTTGAGATTAGAGTTATATCATGGGAGAGACAATAATGCCTCAACTTTTTTTGACTGCGAATACCAACGCTAAACATTCTTTTTCGATCAAAGAATAATTACATTTCCCCCCATTAGTGTTCGGCTTAGATAATAAAGAGCAGTCTCTTTTCCGGCTTCGTTTACCTGTGCCAACAAAGCACCAAAGAATTTGTAGGCTGAGATGTATATAAGATAAGTGGCTTACCTTTCACTTTGAGCATTAACACGGGTAATTTGTTTAATAATTCCTTAATTGAATCAAATGCATTTTGACATGGCGTGATCCCATACAAATTCTCAGTATCTTTCTTCATTAACCGGAAAATGGTGACACCTTCCTGCAAGGTTGAAATGAAGCGGCGAATGTATGCCAATTTTCCTTGTAAGCTTTTTAATTCTTTCAACGTTGTTGGTGGCGGCATATTTTGAATAGCTTTAACTTTTTCGGATCAATTTCAATTCCTCGTGTCGTACAACAAAGCCGAGGAATTTGCGAGAAAAGATACTCGAATGCACATTTAGCGGGGTTCATCTTTAATTGCTTCTTTCGAGTCGGAAGACTGATGCTAAATGTTCGCGGTGTTCTTGATGATCTCGGATCTGACACCAAGTCATCAACATAGCATTCGACATGTTTATGCATCATATCTTGAAAGATATTCTTCATTGCCCTTTGATATGTTGCCCAAAGACATTTTTGAGACCGAAAGGCATAACTTTATAACAATAAATTCCAAGCGGTGTTAAGGCCGTTGCTTCTTCATCTTCGGGTGCCATCTGATTTGATTATAGCACTGCATATCCATCCATAAAGGACATGACAAAGATATCTTGAGTAGTGCTATCAATTAATAATTACATGTTATCGGAGAGGGAAGTCATCCTTTGGACATGCTTCATTTAGATCTCTGAAGTCAATACATACTCTAATCTGCCCATTCTTCTTTTTTACTGGAACAATGTTTGATATCCACTTGGGACATTTAACTTCCCTGATGAACCCAACCTTTATTAGTTTATTTACTTCTTTTTCGATTAATGGAGTCAGATCTGGATGGAATCGCCTTTGTGCTTGCTTCACTGGTTTCTTTTCTTTGGAAATATTTAATCGATGCATTGCCACAGAAGGTTCCAGTCCCGGCATTTCTTCATATGTCCAGGCGAAGACGTCTTTATTTTCTTTGAGAAGTTGGCCATATTTCTCAGATTCCTGATCTGAAAGGCTGACGCTGATGAATGTGTTCCTTGGCTCTTCTGCTGTTCCTAAATTTATTTCTCGCAGCCATCTATCGTCGGTTGCCCCCCGTCTTCTATTTGCCTTGGAGCGGTTTCAGGATACTCAACTACCTTAGTATCTTGTGCGGCTGTAGTCATGTTAACTGACACCGTGTTTACTGCTGATTCTGCTCCCAATCCTTGGAATTTTCTTCGCTTTTCCTGATTAACCCCGAGGGGGATTTGAATTCCTTTCCCATGATTCAAGCCGGTGGGTTTGTCACTATCAAAACCCATATTTCTCATGATTTTCTTACTTACTGCACTGTACTTTCTTAAATTTTGTGGCGTTAACTCTCCATGATATACATTGCTTGTATTTTCATCCTTCACTTCTGCTGCAGCGTGAAACTCTATTGGTTCAGGATATTTAGCACTGGCTTTGACTTGAAATGTTCCTGGAGCGGCTGCAAATGGCTTACATCTTTCGATATTGGGTAAGGGCATTGTATAATTGGACTGTAAGACTTTCAGCTGTTCTGTCGACAACAATGTTAACGGCGGTTGTCCAGGTTGTCTCAGGCGCTTTGGTATAAAATAGAACTTCTTTCTTGCTTCTGTAGTCCCAGAAGATTCTGCCCTTTCTTCTTTAACTTTATTTATCCTGACATCTTTTACGATTCTCTTCCCATCATCATTTCCCACTTCTTCGGAGAAACATTTATAATAGCTAGCATCCGCAAAGAAAGACTCAGCTTCTGTATAGGGTTTCACATCGACCATCACTTTACATTGCATTCCATCTTTACAGTATTTGAAGCATTGGTGTAGAGTAGAAGGTACGATATTGTACTGGTGTATCCACGGCCTTCCCAAGAGAAGGTTATATGTCGTCACAGCATTTATAACGTGACATACAACAGTAGTGATTAATTCTCCCACTTCCAATGTTACTGTAATTTTACCGAGTGCGCGTTGTCCATCTTGATTAAACCCTTGTATCATCATTCATCTGGAGCGCAAGTCTGAACGGCATGAAAACCTAATTTAGTAATCATGGAGAGTGGCATAAGATTTTTGCGGATCCATTATCTATCATAATCCGTTTTATCTTCTTTTCGCAAATGTATCCTTCTATCATCAATGGCCTGTTATGTTCCTTTTCACCAATTAAATCATCATCAGAGAAAGATATTACTGGTAGACAATTCATCTTTTCATTGTTTCTTTCATCCTTCATTTCTGTAAGCAGCGTTTCTCTCACATTGTGATTAGACAGTGCTTGAATCAAACTCTGCCGAAATTCTTCTGATAACTTGAGCGCATCATAAATACTTAGACGTGCCGGTATACCCTTCAAGTGACTAACTACATCATAAGCCACTTTTGTCGCTTTGTCTTCATTTCTTCTTCTATCCTCAGTATTCTGTCTTTCAGTCACTTCTTTCCTGATAATTCTCACTTTTTGCTTTACCGGACTCGTTATCTGCTTTCTCGATCGCAACGTAATCATTGTCGCATTCCTTATTGACCTTCAATCTTCCTTCTCTTTTATTCCCCGAGTCTTTTCTTAAATTGACAATACATTTACTGTCGCCCTTGTATTCTTTCCTTTGCTTTCGTTGGTTATTATATCACCTTTATTTATCATTCGTTGTATGATGCATTTTAACATGTAACAATTTTCAGTCGGATGTCCCACTAGGCGATGATAACGGCAAAAGTTTCTTTCTCGAGATCTTGTCACATGTTCAGGGCGTTTTGGTTTGGGTAATTCCAAGGTTCCTGCTTTTAACAATTGTTGCATCATAGGCACCACGTCCTCTTTATCAAACTCAAATCCTTCATGAGAATCGAGCATTCTGAGCTTTTTTCCACCGTATCTGTCCCTTGATTGATTCCAGCCTTCTTTTCCTTCCGGCCTTTTGTCTCTTGAGCCCCTTACATCTTGATTTTTCTTATCTCGGTCAATGGTGTTGACAGTTGTCCTGCCAGGTATTCTCCTAACAGTTTCATGATGAAAAGTCGGCATCTTACGCGTCATCAATTCCAATGCATGGGCTTTGGTAGCCAAATCGCGAAAGGTTCCGATATCAGCGCTGGTGAGTCCGAACGCAATTCCTGTCTCCATAGAGTTCAGACACATTTTGACTTGTTCCTTTTCTTCCGGCAATTGCCTACACGATGCCCCCAGTGTCTTCCATCTGTCTATGAATTTTTCAACTGGTTCTCCTTCTCTTTGTCGTCACTGAAGCTAATTCTGTGATACTAACATCGCGCTCTGACGAAAAGAAGTTTGACATGAAAGCATCTTGCATTTCTTCCCATGTGCGTATAGATCCTGGTGCTAAATTTGAATACCACCTGAAAGCTTTACTCGTTAATGATGACCCAAATAATCGTAAGCAGTATTGAGGTATCGTGGAGAAATTTCCCATGCTAGTGATGAAATGCATCAGATGTTCTTCTGGTGATCCTTCCCCATTAAACTTCTGAAAATCTGGGTGCTTAAAATTTGCTGGAAACGGAACATCCTCTACCTCTCTTGGGTAGGGCGTTCGATATCTGAAACGACCGGTGTTCGCACGCTCCCTTTCTATTCTGACTGCTTCTTCGACGACTTGTCTTACGTCATCTTGTGTTATAGCTCTTGTTACTGGGACTGACCCTCGCGATCTTATCCCCTACGGACGGGAACCTTCGGGTTGGTTCTCTGTCCATTTGTTGCTCCCATCATGGGTGGAGCCACTATCTGGGCTACATTATGTGCCGAGTTGCGAGCTTCTCGAGGTTTAAGCACTCATCCATTAGCACTCTTTGTGCTTCGCCATTTGATCAACACGTTCTTCAAGAGTTGGTCTATTTCCTTGACCCGTTTACGCCATATATACGCATGACCTCTATTTGTTTGTCGAAGCTGTCTTTAGAGTAAAACGAGAGTATGTTGACGTAACAGGGCTTATAAAGAGGGGAGAAATTGGAGTCTCGTTTAACTCTTTTGTACTTTCCATGTTTTCAACCGATCGAGGTGATACAGTTATGGGCGAGCTGATCTGGGGTGATACAGGCATCGGTGATCCTATCATCAGTGCTTTACCTTTTTGTGCTTCTGTCCATTTGGTCTTTAGGGCGACCAAAGCTGGAAAATCGTGCGACGAGAACTGCGGAGCAGCTTGTTCAGGATAAATCACCGGAGGAGCAAGTTTAGATTTTCTTCTTGCTACGCTATGCGTGATTGGTCCTTCAGCTCTTTGTACAAGCAATTTCGCCTTGCGGTTCTTTAGGGTCTTCGTTTTTGTCTTTTTGGACAAGACCAGAGTTCAGTTCTCATCACTTTCATGTGGTTGGGGTGAGACGGAAATAACTCCCGCTGTTACTCGAGTCACTTTATGCTTGCTTGTAATGCTTGCCTTCGTATACTCAGGAGTTTGGCTTGGCGCATATTCAATTATAAACCCAGTAGCGGTGAATAGGAAGTTCAGCGCAAACTATATAAACCCCATGCTGCTTTGCGCGGGTCGGCGCAAACTTCAGGAGTCCAATACTCCGCACCTTCTGTCTTCTCTTTCGTCTTTCTTTCACTCTGAAATCTTCCAACCCCTTTTGAGAGAAGAAACGGGGTATTTATAGACATTTTCACCAGTGAAAATCTCTGTTCTGGTCGATGTGGGACAAAATAACATCCAACCATTTTTATTCCACCGTCATGTACTTTGCGCGGACACGCGCAAACGACATGCTTTGCGCGGTCTCGCGCAATCTATCAGTCCCGCGCAGTCTGTCTTCCTTAGCAACCCGCGCAACCCTTTCACTTTGCGCGGTCCAGCGCAACCATTTCACTTTGCGCGGACCCGCGCAAAGTAGTCTTGAAACTGATTCCTTTGATCTTCAAACTGATTTCTTGTTCTTTCTCTTCTTCACTTCTTTGCTTATTTTATGCCTTAACACTCATTATCAATGATCTGAACCTTTCATATGACTAGGCCCGGACTTGGTGATCCAAATCGGCATTATGAAGGGCTAATTTCAAGCGATTTTTACCAGTCATATGATTGCGGGACTATTTCTAGCAATCCTGATTCTTCTCATGACTCGGCCCATTTTCTAGTGATCCCCAAACAATTCATATGGCTAGACTTGATTACTGATCCAAATCATTACCATGGTGTAGCCAACCTAATTTAAATCGTTAATATGTTGTTGGGCCAGTGATATACCATGTCCCTTATGTAGCGAGGATAGTAGGTTTATATGGTTCCAAAGATTCAACCTGTATACATGGATAGGCCTATTTTCAATGATCTAAATTGTTTGAATCAGTCATACAATTTATCAATTATAGACCGTTTTGTTTTGATGAACTTGTTATCAGTTATTCGAACCATTCATATGGCTAGACCCGTACTCGATGACCCAAATTGGCAATGTAAAGGGCTAGTTTTCAGTGATCTATACCATTCATATGATTGGGGGACCATTTATGGCGATCCTAATTGTTCTTATGACTCGGCCATAGTCTATCATCAAATTGTCCATATGATTACTCATTCTTATCATCCAAACATTAATATGACTAGATCCATATTAATTGATCCAAATCGTCAATAATGTCTTTCATCATCTAAGTCGTTCGTATGATTTGGCAAATCATATACACAAAGACTTGTATCAACCAATCAAAGTTGTGAATGTAGTCATGCCGATTTCTAGTGACCCAAGCTGACTCTATGGTTGTGCTTATTTTTAGTGATCCATGTTGTTCAAATGTGTCAGCCCATTTTCTAGATTTAAATCTGTTTGGTTTGGATGAGCTCATTCCGAATAATCTAAACAAATTAATATGGGTAGTTCGGTACTCAGTATTCCAAGTCATTAAGGTGGTGGGTAGTATTTTGCGAACCATACCATTCTTTGTATGGCTTGGCCCATTTTCTATGGTCCAGCCGCCTACATGAATTTACCGATTATAATGATCCATACCATTCATATGACTAGGCCTATATTATTAATCCAAATCATTGATATTGTTGGGTCTCATCCAAGCCGTTCATGTGATTAGGCCAGTCATATACCTACTTGTATTAGCTTTCCTAGTAGGTTACTACGGTCCCAATGATTTTATGTGGGATGCATGGTTAAGCCTATTTTCTGTGATCCAAACTTCACATATTCATCCAATTTTCTGAATTCTAGACTCTTTTATTTGAATGAACTCATTATCAATGATCTGAACCTTTCATATTACTAAGCTCGGACTTAGTGATCCAAATCAGCAATGTGAAGGGCTAATTTCAAGTGATTTTTACCATTCATATGATTGCGGGACTGTTTTAGTGATTCTGATTGTTCACATGACTCGGCCCATTCATGATTTATAGACCGTTTTGTTTGGATGAACTCGTCATCAATTATTCGAACCATTGATATGACTAGACCCATACTCAATGATCCAAATCGGTAATGTAAAGGGCTAACTTTCAGTGATCTATACCATTCATATGATAGTGGGACCATTTATGGCGATCATAATTGTTCTTATGACTCGGCCATCGTCTATCATCAAATTGTCCATATGATAGCTCATTCTAATCATCCAAAACATTAATATGACTAGGTCCATATTAATTGATCCAAATCGTCAATATGGTCGGGCATGTCTTTCATCATCTAAGTCGTTCGTATGATTGGGCAAATCATTTACACAAAGACTTGTGTCAACCAATCAAAGTTGTGAATGTAGTCGTGCCGATTTCTACTGACCCAAGCTAACGACACGGTTGGGCCTATTTTTAGTAATCCATGTTGTTCAGATGAGTCGGCCCGTTTTCTACATTTAAATCTGTTTGGTTTGGATGAGCTTATTCTGAATGATCTAAACAAATTAATATGGGCAAGACGATACTCAGTATTCCAAGTCATTAAGGTGGTGGATAGTATTTTGTGAACCATACCATTCTTTCTATGGTATTATTAATGGTCACTCATAATATGCATCATGGATTTGAACTTCTTATATGATTTGGTCCATTCTCCGATCCAAATGCATTGTATGATTCGTGTTGCTATTAGTAATCTAAACTCGTCATATCATTGAAGCCTCTTTCCATGACCCATCTCAATGGATACATTAAGTTGATCCATCTATTCATAATATTTGAGGTTGGTTCTCAGTGATCCACATCGTTAATTTTGTAGGACCTTCTTCAGGTTGATACAAACAATTATATATCTTTTTACAATGATCCAAATTCATAAGATTTGGTCCATTTCTCATTATCCAAATCTTTGACATGGGCCATTTCGATGGATAAAAAATATTTACATGTTTGGGCCATTCAGTGGATCGAAATTGTTCATATGATTCAACTCATTCGGCGATCGACACTCACCATACGATTGAAGCTGCTTTTCATTATCCAAACTCATGATATGATTGAAGCTACTTTTCATGATGCAAACTCATCATATGATTGAAGCTGCTTTTCATGATCCATGGCAATGGATATGTTAAGTTGATCCATGCCCTAAGTTTTGTAGAACACTCTTCAGCTATACAATTGATCCAAACTATTCATATGATTTGGGATCCATGGCAATGGATATGCTAAGTTGATTCATGCCCTAAATTTTGTAGGACACTCTTAAGCTATACAATGATCCAAACTATTCATATGATTTGGATCATTTCTAGTAATCTAAACCTTTGACATGCTTGGGCCATTTCAATGGATTTGAACTTCTTATATGATTCAGCCCATTCAGTGATCCAAATGCATCATATGATTTATGCTGCTGTTAATAATCTAAACTCATCATATGATTGAAGCCTCTTTCCATGACCCATCCCAATGAATATGTTAAGTTGATCTATCTATTCATAATATTTGAGGTTGGTCCTCAGTGATCCACATCGTTAATTGTGTAGGACCCTCTTCAGTTCTATACACAATTCAAGCAATCAGGTTTGTTTTTACAATGATCCAAATTCATATGATTTGTCCCATTTCTAGTGATCCAAACTTTTGACACATGGGCAGTCATTTCGATGGATAAAAAACATTGACATGCTTGGGCCATTCAGTGGATACAAATTATTCATATGATTCAGTTCATTCAGCGATCGAAACTCATCATACGATTGAAGTTGCTTCTCATGATCCAAACTCATCATATGATTAAAGCTGCTTTTTATGATCCATGGCAATGGATATGCTAAGTCAATCCATGCCCTAAAATCTGTAGGACCCTCTTCAATTTTACAAATGATCCAAACTGTTCGATGATTTGGCCCATTTCTAGTGATCCAAACCTTTGACATGTTAGGCCATTTCAATGGATCAAAACCTTTGACGTGCTTGGTCCATTTCAGCGGATTTGAACTTCTTATATGATTCGGCCCATTCAACGATCCAAATGCATCATATTATTCATGCTACTATTAGTGATCTAAACTCATCATATGATTGAAGCCTCTTTCCATGACCCATCCCAATGGATATGTTAAGTTGATCCATCTATTTGTTGAGGCATAAAAAAATATTTCCATGTCCGGGGGTATTTTGGTAATTTTCATGTCCGGGGGTATTTTGGTAATTTTCATGTCCGGGGGTATTTTGGTATTTTCATAACCGGGGGTATTTCGGTAATTTTCATGACCGGGGGTATTTTGGTAATTTCCATGTCTGGGGGTATTTTGGTAATTTCCATGTCTGGGGGTATTTTGGTAATTTCCATGTCCGGGGGTATTTCGGTAATGTTCATGTCCTGGGGTATTTCGGTAATTTTCATGTCCAGGGGTATTTTGGTAATTTCCATGTCCGGGGGTATTTTGGTAAAATTCCAAGTCAAGGGGTAGTTTAGGTATTTTGGTAAAATTCCAAGTCTATGGATAGTTTAGGTATTTTGATAAAATTCCAAGTCCAGGGGTAGTTTAGGTATTTTGATAAAATTCCAAGTCCAGGGGGTAGTTTAGGTATTTTTGATAAAATTCCAAGTCCAGGGGTAGTTTAGGTATGTTGGTAAAAAAACATTGGAAAGGGTAGTTTGGTAAAAAAGGTGCAAAGGTGTCTTTGAAAGGAAAAAGGTGGAACACCACCATTTAAGAGGAAAGTTGGTGGTCACCATGGTTTAAGGAAAAGGAAGGTCTATATATGAAGGGATAGGTGGTGGTGATCACTACTTCGTAAGAGTGGTGGGGCCTATAAATACCCCCTCCCAGCTTCATTTGAAGGGGTTGGATCGGTGAGATCAGTTGCTGGGACAGAGAATGAGAGAGAAGCAAGGCAGGAGAAGGTGAGAAGAAGTTCCTCTACGTCATCCGGGTAATGAAAGTTGTTTGCGCGGTTCCGCGCAAAGTAGTTTGCGCGGTTCCGCGCAAAGCCGTCATTCGCGCAAAGTAGTTTGCGCAAAGGCGCAAAGTTGTCATTCGCGCAAAGCTGTCATTCGCGCAAAGTAGTCATTCGCGCAAAAAGTTAGCGAAAGTATGCCAGTCGTTCGCGTATGAAAGTGGTTTGTGCGGTTCCGCGCAAAGAAGGGGAGAAGTTTAAATGAAGAAGTTTGTTGTGTTGCTAACAGGACCCAATTCGGCCATCTTTTGAGAGATCCACACCGTCCACCTTCTTCCTCTCGAGATTTTGACCATGAAAGACCGGTCTTGATCCTCTGATGATGTGGCCCACCAAGATAATTAAGCTGAGATGTCAGCTCAACGGTTCGTTTACGATCGCCATAACGATCATATGGACGAGTGAGATCGCCAAAGCTCAACATGACCATGATTGGTTTCTTCCCCTCTATTTGATAGACGGCTCGGATTAATCTCTCCTTGCATGATGGTGGTCCACTATGAAAGCACGGAGCCTCTGATTTTCAACAGAGTCGACGTACGTCGACTCTGTAAAATTTGGTGGCCCATTTATCAGAGCAAAATTGGAAATCTACTCCGACCATTGATTTCAGGGCGGAAAACCATCAGGAAAGGACCTCTTTCAGAGTGGAATCGGTGTGGCCCACGAGGATTTCATTTTACCGTTCATTCTATATTTAATGGTTAAGATTCATCAACAACTTGCATGGAAACAAAAGGACAGCTAGGCGAGGGTAACACTCACCCTTTGGAATGAATGGACGTCTCAGATCATTCAATGGAGTAGTGAGTGGCTCCCACTACTCAAAATCGATGGATACGTTCAAGTCTCTGTTGCATTTTCAAATTGGAGAAGAAAACGTCGGTCAGTGCCTGCTGACCGACTATGGCAAATTCCGTGCACGGCTCATGCATTTGGACTTTATGTACATGCGATGTACATGTGGCTCCAACTTGATGTTCGTGGGAAATCTGTTCCGTCCGTCCGCTTTGCCAGCTTATTTAACGCGTTGGGACCAAATCTAAAGTATATCCCGATGACAGGCGGGCCCCAAATCATGATCTCAGGGGCTGATTTGTCATTTTGGCTATTTCTACATGGATTCAGAAGCTAAAACTTGATGTGTACGGCTAATTTGTGATTCTAAGGCTGCACATAAAGTTTTGAGGTGAATGGACGGTGGAAACCCCATGATCTTATATTCTGGGAGACTTTTTAAGTTCGTTTGATGTGATCGGCCTGATTTCTTTAGATCTTAGCCACATTTCAATGGACTTCTTCATATTTTAAAGAAGAATAGTTAGAAGGATGCTTTATATTTTTTTAAGAAAGATGACTGGGATGATGCTCAAAACTGATCTCGACGGTTAGATCAGAGGATTTAAGCTTGCATAAGCTCTGTTTCCTAGAAGATTGGTAGATCAGATCGACATTCCTCCTAAGTACTAGGAGATGACTGAAACAGGCATCGGAATGCTGCCGAAATTTCCATAAGACTATCTTGTCTACTTTGATTGATTGTACTTTATTTTTAGAATCAAGGGAATCAGAGGATGTAAATGAACTCAGAATAAATGTGATCAATGTTCTCTCATTCTTTCTTTGTTATCATTGAATAAATCCCCCAAATCAAACACATTTGTTTCCTTGTCGAAACAAAATGGTGACTCTGCTGGGGACCATTATTATTCAATGGTAATTTAGAAAATATTCAGAGTGCATTTATCACTTTACAGACGCCAAAATGGCGACTCTCAGTTGGAACATCCTCCCCTTCATCTCTAAAAGTAAAGTACAATTTTATTTAAATAAATTTACTAACATTCTGTTATGAATGACAGGTATACCGTAACGACCTTTCTCCTGTCCAACGGATTTCCACAAAAAAAAAATATCAGAGAAGATCAAGTCAGTTATGATCAAGGACAGACAATGTCAGATGAGAAGTTAGTTCGACTGAATCATACGCTGCTCGCCGACAAATAAATGAATTAATCAATGAATTAACGAATTCATTAGCTAATGGAGAATCCAGGGGGCATCGCCACAATTTTCTAGAATAGAAGAGAAAAGAGTTAAGAGTAAGTAGAAAGCGTCAGAGAAAGCAAAAGTCTACCGTGATCAAGAACAGTGAATTTCGTGTAATGGACGGAACGATTTCTATTTCGCCAATAACTCAAGAAGATGAGAGAGAATGGAGGATGGTAATATCCAAAAGTCGGAAAGTTCAATTTGCTTCCACAAGAAGCACCATCTCGCCAAGTACTGGGTCAATTATGCGAAGTGCCATGAGACACAGTCCTGCTTCAATCATACAATCATCTCATTCAAGAAAAACGGAAAGGCCCGTCACTCCAAAAGGTCTTTCGATACCATCAATTATAACCGTAAACACATCTTCCACAGAATCATTGCGAGTTTAGAAAAACAAAGGGAAAACGACCATAACCAGCAAATGTTCACTCACAGCACCTCCTGCAAAAGATTTTAAGCAAACTCATGCATTGAGAATGCTACGATTCAAGTCAGTTAGTCCTTTGAAGCGACGACATGCTGGTTTCAAATCAAATGATAGTTCATCCTCTTCAACGGTACAATACAAGAAGACAACGCTTATTTTCTCCCTCAATATCAAGACAATCAAAGTATGAAGAAACAGAGAGCTCATCGACAGATATTAATCAGCTTGATCAGTTTTCACTAGATGAACATGTGACTGAAGAAGTCCCTAATATTCCGACAGTGATTGTTGTGAACAACACTGAGCCGCAAGAAGAAGGATCACAACCACACTCGGTTAAATTTCAAGAGTCAATGCCTAATATTACTCAGAATATAACACAGGAAGAAATTCGGCAAATTGTTATCGAGTCTACTCATCTAGAGAATAAACAAAGTCAGAATAAAAGGTTTCGATATCAGACACCTTATCCTCCTGAAATAAAAGACATGCCATTTCCCGCCAATTTCAAATACCCGGATTTTCAGAAATTTAATGGGAGTGGATCACTAGAAGAGCATATGATGCATTTCATAGCAAAAATGGAAAATTTCTCTAGAATTCTTCAATATTGTCTGCGATTATTCGGATCTTCTCTGACAGGAAGAGCTTTCAGATGGTATTCAAGTTTAATCTCAGGATCTATTCATACCTGGGAAGAGATGCAGGATGCTTTTATGTCAAACTTTTTCTCTTCAGATCGAGAAGTTAGTTTGACCGAATTGGCCTCTATTCGTCAAGAAGAAAATGAATCAGTTAAAGAATTCATTAGTCGATGGAAAGACTTGGCAGCATCATGTCAACATCCTCTGCGAGAATCAGAACAAGTAGAACTATGTTTAAGACCAGAACTGGCATGCCACCTGATCAGTAAAGATTGGAAAACCTTTCGTAATTTTGCTACGAAGGCTTATGCTCTTGAAAAGATGATGGGAAGAGTGTCTGCTTTCCAATCAAAATCAGCCCACATCACTCGGAAAGAAAAAACTAAAAAAGATTATCAGGATGTTGAAAGAGAAAGCGATGAAGAAGAAAGAAATGGTTGTGCAGTTATAATGACATATAAAAGGTCCAGGCAAAATAAAGATCATATGAAGTATTCGTTTGCAAGAAAAGATATACTCCCTATGCTGAATCAATTGCTGGCTACGAAGAGTATTGAATTACCTCGGCCAAGACACATCGAAGAAATCAAAAATACCGGAGGAATGAATTATTGCCATTATCACCGTATATTTGGACATCATACGGAAAATTGTAATTCCCTCAGGAAAAAGCTACAGACAATGATCGATAAAGGAGAAATTGCTATGGAAAGAGCATAAAAAAAAAAAATAATGACAGAAACTCGATAAAGAAAATTCTGGGGGCATCCGCGTAAATCATTAACAAGATCGAGCTGTCATAGCCCGAATATTCAAAAGAAAGAAGCGAGTGAGATAAAAGATGTAAAGCCATGATAAAAAGCATATTCATTGCAGATATGCATTGCAATACCTGTCAGTTCAGGAAATGACCGCTGTTTTGATTTCGAAAGGTATTGGTATAATACTTCCAAAATCAAAAGGGGGCAAGACAGGTGAGTAAACAAGTAAGTAAGAAACTATGAAATGTGTTTCTCACCATAGAATGTATTTCTTTTATATTTGAATGAAATGCAGGCTTTCAAGCATATTCAATCATCACCAAATGAAAAGCGTCAATGATTATCGCCAAGTAAGTAAGAAACTATGAAATGTGTTTCTCACCATAGAATGTATTTCTTTTGTATATTTGAAGGAAATGCAGGCTTTCAAGTCATTACCAAATGAGAAGCGTCGATGATTATTGCCAAAATAAGATAAACAAGAAAGCGCCAAAGATAATCGCCAAATGAAAAGTGTCAATGATCATCGATTATCGCCAAAATTGGCACTTTCAAGTCATTTCCAAAACAAGACAGGCCTTCAAGCATATAAAGCTATCAAGTTGTCGCAAAATGGAAAGCATTAATGATCGCTATTAAGCATTAAGGATCGTTATCAAGCGTTAATGATCGCTAATAAGCGTTGATGATCGCTGCCAAGCGCCAATGACAATCGCCAAAGGAAAAGTCAATCGCCAAAATTAGCAACTATCGCTGTCATCATCAATCACCAAAATTAATTTTCAGAAATTTCGGAACATTATCAGTTATGAATTCACCATACATGGCAGTGAAATCAGCAGTGGAATAAGCCTAAATTGGCCAACCACACAAATCTTATGACAGCGATGGCAAATGATCATTTAAGGCAGCCTAGCCAAGCCTATATGGCCAACTACGCATAAGACCTACAAAGCCCTAAATTGGCTTGCCCGAAATCGGCGGTAAACTATAATTGCTCCTTGAGCCCATTGCCCGAAATAAATCGGCGGCAATAAACTATAATTGCTCCTTGAGCCCATTGCCCGAAATCGGCGATAAACTATTTTTGCTCCATGAGCCGATGTCAAGTCAAGTCCAGTCGATCAAATCAAGTCGTCAGTGTCAAGTCAATTCGAAGTTAGTCAGTCAAGTCCCGTTAGTCAAGTCAAGTCATGTCTAGTCAAAGTATGGTCAGTCAAAGTACACTAGCACCATTGCTCAAAAGCATCAAATATGCTCAAAAGCATCAATTATGTGTAGCATTCAAAATGCTGCAGATACATATTAAATATGCTCAAATATGCAATTGCCTGATGGAAATTTTAAATGTTGAATAAAATATATGCAAAAATGCGTTTCTCTTGAATCAGGTTCAAATGGCAGCAACAACAAATGCCTTCAAGATATTGGCAATTATCTATTCAAAAAGTTCAACTCTTCAAGACCAACTAATATATTGACAAGAGCTGTAAAGTCCTTTTGTCTCTTTCCTTCTTAATGACAAAGAAATATTATTACACAAGATTTTCAAAGGTGGCAAAGAATGAATTAGCGAAGAATTATCATTTTCTCTCGAACAATCTAAAGATTCAGATATATTCTTTGGATTCATTAAAAGGAGCAGCAAAATTATTTATCCTTCAAGAGTATCTGCAAGCTTTACTTCGGAAATATTATTTCTCGGAAATATTATCTCCTGAAGAAATCTTTATGCGACATTAACCAGGAAAGGGGGTAGGATTTATGTCTTCAAAAGTAATCTACGCCTTGGTCTTTCTGATGATTTCTTATATGCAGCGAAAGAGTTCATATGCTGAGTATTATGAATAATAATATCGCAAGACTACAAGTATCAGATCTGATGGAGACAGAGAAAAAACAGAATCATCATCAGTAACTTCTATAGCCTTTGAAAAGTTACTAAGTGAAAATTGAAAGAAGTCTTGTCTATTTTTCAGAATCAGCAAAGATCCCAGGAAAAGTCTATGAAGAAATGCCGAGTACAAGCTAGAAACAACTCAAGAGTACGATATAAAGAATACAAAGAATGTAATTGCGAAGCACGATGACAGAGCGAATATCACAATCAGCCTAAAAGAGAAGAGAAGTTTTCAATATAAATTTTAAAATTATCAATGCTTCATAAAGCTAAATTGAAAAAAGAAAAAATATAATAATAATTAAAAATAAATTATAATGAAATAAGATACTAATTCTGATTAATTTGGTAGGAAAGATTATCATTCGAAAAAGCTTGAGTTATGCAGATCATGAATAAAGGAAACGATCGAAAAGTTGTTGCGGCAGGAGCAGCATTAAGGAACAACTCTTTGGACACAGAATTGAAGAAAAAGAGTTGCTGGAATTGATCAAAGAGACAGTTGTTGTTGAAAGAAGGTTCTCAAGTTGCTCAAAGACAAAGTCATCACAGGTGTTACGATTACAAGTTTCGATGAAAAGAAAATTTTATCTTCTCTAAATAAAGCATCGCGCTTCTTCATCGCAAGCGGGGCAAATAACTCTTCGATCGAGCGCTCAAATCTTCCGTTCGAGCGCGAGTGTTCAAATCTTCTAGTCGAGCACAATCATCAAGTCTTCTGTTCAAACACCATCAATCAAGTCTTCTGTTCAAGCACAATCAATCGGTCTTCTGTTTGAACGTGATCAATCAAGTCTTCCGTTCGAGCACAATCATCAAGTCTTCTGTTCGAACACAATCATCAAGTCTTCCATTTGAGCAGGGATCATTCAAATCTTCCATTCGAGCCCGAGCATTCGAATCTTCTGGTCAAATATGAGCATTCCAGTCTTCTAGTCAAATATGAGCATTCAAATCTTCCGGTCTAGCGCGAACATTCCAGTCTTCTGATCGAACGCAATCATTTAATTTTATGGTCAAAGATGATCATCCAGTCTGCCATGCGAGTATGATTATCCAGTCATCCTTCAGTTGTAGTTCATTCAAGTTCTTCAAGCGGAGGAAGATCGATCCTCCATTTGATTTCAGGAATCAATCAAAGAAGGATCGAGGGGGCATCTGTTGAGGCATAACAAAAATATTTCCATGTCCAGGGGTATTTTTGGTAATTTTCATGTCCGGGGGTATTTTGGTAATTTCCATGTCCGGGGGTATTTTGGTATTTTCATGACCGAGGGATTTCGGTAATTTTCATGACCGGGGGTATTTTGGTAATTTTTATGTCCGGGTATTTTGGTAATTTCCATGTCTGGGGGTATTTTGGTAATTTCCATGTTTGGGGATATTTTGGTAATTTTCATGTCCGGGGGTATTTCGGTAATTTCCATGTCCGGGGGTATTTTGGTAATTTTCATGTCCGGGGGTATTTTGGTAAAATTCCAAGTCAAGGGGTAGTTTAGGTATTTTGGTAAAATTCCAAGTCTATGGATAGTTTAGGTATTTTGATAAAATTCCAAGTCAGGGGTAGTTTAGGTATTTTGATAAAATTCCAAGTCCAGGGGTAGTTTAGGTATTTTGATAAAATTCCAAGTCCAGGGTAGTTTAGGTATGTTGGTCAAAAAAACATTGGAAAGGGTAGTTTGGTAAAAAAGGTGCAAAAGTGTCCTTTGAAAGGAAAAAGGTGGAACACCACCATTTAAGAGGGAAGTTGGTGGTCACCATGGTTTAAGGAAAAGGAAGGTCTATATATGAAGGGATAGGTGGTGGTGATCACTACTCTGTAAGAGTGGTGGGGCCTATAAATACCCCTCCCAGCTTCATTTGAAGGGGTTGGATCGGTGAGATCAGTTGCTGGGACAGAGAATGAGAGAGAAGCAAGGCAGGAGAAGGTGAGAAGAAGTTCCTCTACGTCATCCGCGCAATGAAAGTTGTTTGCGCGGTTCCGCGCAAAGCCGTCATTCACGCAAAGTAGTTTGCGCAAAGGCGCAAAGCCGTCATTCGTGCAAAGCTGTCATTCGCGCAAAGTAGTTTACGCAAAGCGGTCATTCGCGCAAAGCCGTCTTTCGCGCAAAGTAGTTTGCGCAAAGGCGCAAAGCCGTCATTCGCGCAAAGTGGTTTGCGCGGTTCCGCGCAAAGTAGGGGAGAAGTTTAAATGAAGAAGTTTGTTGTGTTGCTGACAGGGCCCAATTCGGCCATCTTTTGAGAGATCCACACCGTCCACCTTCTTCCTCTCGAGATTTTGACCACGAAAGACCAGTCTTGATCCTCTGATGATGTGTCCTACCAAGATAATTAAGCTGAGATGTCAGCTCAACGGTTCGTTTACAATCGCCATAACGATCATATGGACGAGTGCGATCGCCAAAGCTCAACATGACCATGATTTGTTTTTTCCCCTCTATTTGATAGACGGCTCGGATTAATCTCTCCTTGCATGATGGTGGTCCACTATGAAAGCACGGAGCCTCTGATTTTCAACAAGAGTACGTCGACTCTGTAAAATTTGGTGGCCCATTTATCAGAGTCAAATAGGAAATCTACTCCGACCATTGATTTCAGGGCGGAAAACCATCAGGGAAGGACATCTTTCAGAGTGGAATCGGTGTGGCCCACGAGGTTATTCATTTTACCGTTCATTCTATGTTTAACGGTTAAGATTCATCAACAACTTGCATGGAAACAAAAAGACAGCTAGGCGAGGGTAACACTCACCCTTTGGAATGAATGGACGTCTCAGATCATTCAATGGAGTAGTGAGTGGCCCCCACTACTCAAAACCGATGGATACGTTCAAGTCTCTGTTGCATTTTCAAATTGGAGAAGAAAACGTCGGTCAGCGCCTGCTGACCGACTATGGCAAATTCCGTGCACGGCTCATGCATTTGGACTTTATGTACATGCGATGTACATGTGGCTCCAACTTGATGTTCGTGGGAAATCTGTTCCGTCCGTCCGCTTTGCCAGCTTATTTAACGCGTTGGGACCAAATCTAAAGTATATCCAGATGACAGGCGGGCCCCAAATCATGATCTCAGGGGCTGATTTGTCATTTTGGCTATTTCTACATGGATTCAGAAGCTAAAACTTGATGTGTACGGCTAATTTGTGATTCTAAGGCTGCACATAAAGTTTCGAGGTGAATGGATGGTGGAAACCCCATGATCTTATATTCTGGGAGACTTTTTAGGTCCGTTTGATGTGATCGGCCTGATTTCTTTGGATCTTAGCCACATTTCAATGGACTTCTTCATATTTTAAAGAAGAATAGTTGGAAGGATGCTTTATATTTTTTTAAGAAAGATGACTGGGATGATGCTCAAAACTGATCTCGACGGTTAGATCAGAGGATTCAAGCTTGCATAAGCTCTGTTTCCTAGAAGATTGGTAGATCAGATCGACATTCCTCCTAAGTACTAGGAGATGACTGAAACAGGCGTCGGAATGCTGCCGAAATTTCCATAAGACTATCTTGTCTACTTTGATTGATTGTACTTTATTTTTAGAATCAAGGGAATCAGAGGATGTAAATGAACTCAGAATAAATGTGATCAATGTTCTCTCATTCTTTCTTTGTTATCATTGAATAAATCCCCCAAATCAAACACATTTGTTTCCTTGCTTCAGTGATCCACACCGTTAATTGTGTAGGATCCTCTTCAGTTCTCTACACAATTCCAACAATCAGGTTTGTTTTTACAACGATCCAAATTCATATGATTTAGCCCATTTCTTATTATCCAAACCTTTGACATAGGCCATTTCGATTGATAAATAACATTGACATGCTTGGCCCATTTAGTGGATCCAAATTGTTCATATGATTTGGCTCATTCGGCAATCCAAACTCATGTTAGGAGTGAAGCTGCTTTTCATGATCCAAACTCATCACATGATTAAAGCTACTTTCCATGATCCATGTCAATGGTTATGCTAAGTTGATCCATGTCCTAAATTTTGTTGGACCCTCTTTAACTTACAAATTATCCAAATTGTTCATATGATTAGGTCCATTTCTAGTGATCCAAAGCTTTGGCATGCTTGGGCCATTTCAATGGATCAAAACCTTTGACGAGCTTAGGCCATTTCAGCGGATTTGAACTTCTTAAATGATTTGGCCCATTCAGTGATCCAAATGCATTATATGATTAGTCCGGCTGTTAGTGATCTAAACTCATCATATGATTGAAGCCTCTTTTCATGACCCATTCCAATGGATATGTTAAGTTGATCCATCTATTCATAATATTTGAGGTTGGTTCTCAGTGACCATCCATGCCCTAAATTTTGTAGGGGCCTCTTTAGCTTACAAATGATCCAAATTGTTCATATGATTTGGTCCATTTCAATGGATCAAAACCTTTGACGAGCTTGGGCCATTTCAATGGATTAAAACCTTTGACGAGGTTGGGCCATTTCAGCGGATTTGAACTTCTTAAATGATTTGGCCCATTCAGCGATCCAAATGTTAGTCCGGCTGTTAGTGATCTAAACTCATCATATGATTGAAGCCTCTTTCCATGACCCATTCCAATGGATATGTTAAGTTGATCCATCTATTCATAATATTTGAAATTGGTTCTCAGTGATCATCCATGCCCTAAATTTTGTAGGGTCCTCTTCAACTTACAAATGATCCAAACCGTTCATGTGATTTGGTCCATTTCTAGTGATCCAAAGCTTTGACATGGTTAGGCCATTTTAATGGATCAAAATCTTTGACGTGCTTGGGCCATTTCAGCGAATTTGAACTTCTTAAATGATTCGGCCATTTAGCGATCTAAATGCATCATACAATTAGTCCGATTGTTAGTGATTTGAACTCATCATATGATTGAAGCCTCTTTCTATGACCCATCCCAATGAATATGTTAAGTTGATCCATCTATTCACAATATTTAAGGTTGGTTCTCAATGATCCACATCGTTAATTTTGTAGGACCATCTTCAATTCGATAGACAATTCAAACATTCAGGTTTCTTTTTACAACGATCCAAATTCATATGATTTGACCCATTTCTAGTGATTCAAACCTTTGACATGGGCCATTTTGATGGATAAAGAACATTGACATGCTTGGGCCATTTACTGGATCCAAATTATTCATATATTCGGCTCATTCGGTGATCTAAACTCATCATACAATTAAAGCTGCATTTCATGATCCAAACTTTTCATATAATTATGACAACTAAATTTGGATCAAGGGACACTGGTGAGGAGCCACTACATGCCATAATGAGCCACATGATCTGGATATGGACTCGTGATATAACGTCGGTATCCTAGCTTTACCAATATGCTGGATGAATGGAACTTAATAATTACTCGACTAACATACACATTCACCGCATTGCATTAGATAAGATTTTGCGATTTGGCGTTGGAGTTGCTTGTGAGGGAGTGTTGGCATTTGCGAAATAAGCGTTGAATTCGCTTGTGCGAGAGTGTTGGATTGTAAGGCGCATATATCATTTCATAATCTCATTCATTCATTTAACAAGATTATTAGGAATTGTTTGATTTCTTATTTTTATCATTACCTGCGCTGATTGGGTTGATAATATCTGTAATTTAGAACTAATGGAACCACTGAGTTATCTACTCACTCCCACCTGGGATGGTATTTTAAAGCACCAACCAGGCATACAATTGATGCAGGTACTAGTGAGACCTTAGACAGGTAGTCTTAAATCGGCTTGTGCCACAACCGTTTTGTTTGGAGGATTAGCCGTAAACTGAAAACTTTATACTTTAACCATCTTGGGTATGTATATTATGGCTTGTATAATCATCATATGGGTGGACACCACTTTTCAATTATACTTTGACTGTTTGCCCTATATTTATTAATTTTTGTTATCTCTACCTCGCTTTGGTTCTGCTAAGCTGAATTATGCAACTTTGATTATTCATGTATAGACTTAATGTTAATTAGAATGAGGACATGTGCATTTTATTAAGTTAACACTTGAAAACTCGAGACCAGAGTCTATGTACTCGGGTACTGATTTTCGGGGTGTTACATCAGGCCTACATTTTTTGTGATTCAAATCTTTAATATTGTAGGGTGTCTGCTATCATTATATATTAAAAAAAGGTAGGGCCTATTTTCAGTGATCCAAATCTTTAATATTGTAGGGTGTCTGCTATCATTATATAAAAAAAAAGGTAGGGGCTATTTTCAGTGATCCAATTAATATGGTAGGGCTTGTTTGCAATGATCCAATTGTTAATATTGATTAGGAACATTTTCACTCATACAAATATTTGATATGGTTGGGGCCATTCACAAGTGATTCAAATTGTTCATTTGATTGGGACTATTGTAAGTGATCCGAACTTTTTATATCATTATGGCATTTTTGTGATCTAAACCCTTCATCTAATTGAGGCCATTTTAATGATCCGAACCAATATATGTTAAGGCCTGTGTTCACCAATCAATTTCATTGATTATTAATAGCCTTCAGTGGATGTGGTAAGGACAAAAATTGTTAGTTGAGCAATCTTGACGTATAATATTTTGATCTTTTATAGTTAAGTGTGGAGCATAGTTATTTTTCTTAACTAATTGTTCATTTAGCTAGCCTAGCCTATATTTAATGATCCAAATCGTTAATATGGAACCCTACCACGATTGATCCAAACCCTTCATATGATTTGCTGGTTTCCGGTGATGCAAATCTTTGACATGCTTGGGCCATTTCAATTGATTCGAACTGTTAATATGAATGGGCTTATACTTAGTGATCCAATGCTTCATATGATTTATATGATTGGGGTTGCTTTTAGTGATCTATGTCATTGAGGTCATTTTCGGTGATACATTATATACAATGATCATGCCTTTTAATTGTTCATTGTGATGGATGTTTTTAAATGGAGGTTAATTTTAATGAACGAGATGTGTGAAGATATACATGAATATATCTATGAGGTCTACCAAAAATTCCAATTGGTGATATAGTATGTACAATGATAGTGCCCTTTAACTGTTAATAGGGAAGAAACTATGGGGAAGATGATCATTTACCACATCTATTCTTTTTTTGTATGGTCATACAGAGCTCCACCATGGGCGACAATATTCGTTTGACTTGTGGGAAGAAAGAGGGTTCTAACAATCAATAATTTGTAAAGATCCCTTATCCTTCCTAACATGTATAATGTGTATGGGAGATGTAGAGTCAATTAATCACCACTTCATTCATCGCATGTTTGCTTGAAAGATGTGGGACTACTTTCTCAATGCGCCATACAAGCTTAGGCGAAGCCGATTTCTGTTGTGGACCTTCTGTGGTCTTGGCATTCAAGAGGGGTGGGAAAAGTGGGGAAAGCTTTTTGGAGATTGATTTTTTATAGATGTTTTCAGAATAGGATGTGGTTGTTAGGGAAATTAAAAGTAATTTTTTTGGGTTGGGCTTCTTCTGGAAAGCCAGTTAATCCTGCTAATCTCTCATATGTTTTTCAATTGTATAGGTGGGTTGTTTTCTTTTGCGCATTTTGTGGGATTTTAATGAAGCTCTCTCAAAAAGAAAAAGAAGGTAATTTGAAATGAGACATAGCTAAATTCTTTTGTTGGTTTTAAAGTTTTACTTAGACAAAAAATACAAAACAAAAAACAAGTAGGAAGGACATAAAAAAGGAAGAAATGTAAAAAAGTTTTTTTTTTTTTTTTTTTTAAGTATGAAGAATCTAAAGTGAAGATGATTTTCGAGCAAGATTTCCTGGTAGGTGAAAACTAAATGCCCAATTTTTTTGTTGAAATGACCTTTTATCAATAAATGAAACTCCATATACAGATTAACTTCTTGATCTTTAAAAAATAGATTATTTGTAAATATCACTTATGAATGAAAATACCTCTAATCTTCATGCTAAGGGTCTTTACTATTTTGGGATATCATTGATCTTTGTAGGGTTTGATAGTTTACACATATAACTAATTACACCCTAAGCACACAATACACAACTTCACTAAATGCTGAGCATCATTCACCTCCAATAGAAGGATAGTCAAATACATACTCAAGGATGAGCCTACCCCAATCCTTTTTTCTCATGTTACTTAGATCTTCAAAAGATGTGAGGTTTCACTTCCCAAAACGCGTCACGAGTTTGGACGAATGGCTTTAGTTATGGGTTTGCTCCCCATAGATGTGAGTGTGATTCCCCTCCCAGTAGATTACCTATCACGAGAAGGGGCAAACGACTTTAGTCGTGGGTTTTCTCCCTACAAACACGAGTTTTATTCCTCTCCCTGTGGATTACTCGATTCACGTAGTGTAACTAGGGAATTTTTTTTTTTAATCCTCACATCTGGAGACTCGCCACACCCGACCCGACTCGATGCTGACTCGACCCAACTCGGTACCTGTGACTAAGTTGGGTCGAGTTCAGGTGGGGTCTATTTCAAAACCGAGTCAAGTCGGTTCAGCCCTAACTTGGTCCAACTCGACTCGTTGCCCTGTTCTACATGCTATGTATCAGGGAAACTTTTTACTTTTAATCCTCACATCTGGATTACTCGATTCACGTAGTGTAACTGGGGATTTTTTTTTAATCCTCACATCTGGAGACTCGCTACACCCGACCCGTCTCGGTGTTGACTCGACCCAACTCGGTACCTATGACCAAGTTGGGTCGAGTTCGGGTCAGTCTATTTCAAAACCGGGTCGAGTCGATTTTGCGCTAACTTGGTCCGACCCGACTCGTTGCCCTGTCTACATGCTATGTATCAGGGAAATTTTTTACTTTTAATCCTCACATCTGGATATTCCTGAAATTTTAACATTCAATTTCAGTGTTCACTATTATGCCTATGCCTGTCCATACCTTTTAAGCTTGATCCCACTCCTATAGGCGTATGCTCATGACATTTAACGGTTGAGTTCGATTCCCTCTCCGTGCATTTTTTGTTGCACGTGGTTGGCAGGTGATTGCGTGCATCTAGAGCTCTCGCCTTAAAGGGACGGGGACACCCTATCGTAAAAAAAAAAAAAAAAAACCTTCTCAAAACCCGTCACGAGTTTGGGTGAATGGCTTTGGTCACGGGTTTGCTCCCCATATATGCGAGCGTGATTCCCCTCCCTGTGGATTACCTATCATGAGTTGGGCAAATGGCTTTGGTCGTTGGTTTGCTCCCCATAGATACGAGTTTGATTCCCCTCCCCGTGGATTACCTGTTATAAGTTTGGGCGAACGACTTTGGTTGTGGGTTTGCTCCCCACAGACACGAGTTCGATTCCACTCCCCATGGATAACTCAATGCACGTGGTATAACTGGAGAAGTTTTTTTTCCCTCACATTTGGAGACCCGCCACACGTGACCTAACTCAGTGCTGACTCAACTTGGCTAGGTACCTATGATCGGGTCGAACTTAGTCTGGATTAGTCCAGGCCAAACCTAGACTCAGATCGGGTCAGGCATGCTGGACTTGGTATCGAGTTGGGTCAGGTCTATTTCAAAACCAGGTCGAGTCGGGTCAGCCCTAACTTTGTCCAACTCGACTCGTTGCCCTATTCTATATGCTGTGTATCAGGTAAAGTTTTTGTTTTTAATCCTCACATTTGGATATTTCTGAAATTTTAACTTTCAATTTCATTGTTCACTATTAAGCCTACGCCTGTCCATTCCTTTCAAGCTTGATCCTGCCCTTATAGGTGTATGCTCATGATGCTTAATAACTGAGTTCGATTTCCTCGTGGATTTTTTGATGCACGTTGTTGGCGGATGATTGCGTGCATCTGCAGGGAATGGTCTTGCCTTAAACTGACGAGGACACCCTGTCTTTGAAAAAAAATATAAAAACTTCCAAAAACTTGTCATGAGTTTGGGCGAATGGCTTTGGTCTTGGATTTGCTCCCCACAAACATGAGTTCGTTTCCCCTCTCCATGGTTTACCGATCACGAGTTCGGGAGAACAACTTTTGTCATGGGATTGCTCCCCACAGACACGAGTTCAGGAATGGCTTTGGTCGTGGGTTTACTCCCCACAGACACGAGTTCGATTCCCCTTCCCGTGGATTAACCGTCATGAGTTTGGGTGAACGACTTTAGTCGTGGGTTTGCTCCCCACAGACATGAGTTCGATTCCCCTCCCCTGATAGATCCACTGTAAAAAAAAAAAGGAATCTATATATTGAAGTTCTAGCCAAAGGCTTTGACTGGAAACGCCATGCCATTTATGTAATTTTGTTGGTAATCCCCTCTCCATGGGTTACCAGTCACGAGTTCGGGAGAAGGGCTTTGGTTGTGGGTTTACTCCCCACAGACACGAGTTCATTCCCCTTCTCGTGGATTAACTGTCATGAGTTTGGGCGAACAACTTTGGTCGTGGGTTTGCTCACCACAGACACGAGTTTGATTCCCCTCCCTATGAATTATTTGCATAATTACATGAACGACATGGTGTTTCCAATCAAAGCCTTCAGCCCGAACTTCAATATATCGATCTCTTTTTTCTTTAAAGTGGATCTATCAGGGGCCAAGCCAGGACAACCCCCCAAAGGGGCTTATCGTCTAGTGTCGTTGGTTGACTGACTCTGATTGTCTGTAAGTTGTTCGCTCGACCAAAAAGTTCATCTACATCCCCTATTCGAATTAGAAATCCTGCCTTGCCTCTTATCACTTCACTCCTTCCCGTGATCATTTTCAGGTTTTGGTTTGTCGTAGATGATGGGGTAAGGTCCCATGAATGTGCACACGACTTACTTTTTATTAGACTATCTTCAATATACAAAATCACACACCACTTAGAACAAGGGTTGATTAACCTTGATTAGCATTGGAATCAAAGTAATAATTGTCGATCTTTAATTAGGATCAAGACAAATAAGAACAATTAGACTCTTACTCGAAGATGAAGTTAGGCTTGGATAATGACACTACTTGGATTAGGAAGTCACTCATAAAAAAATGTTTTTTTTATAGCTAAAAATACCGGTGCATCATTTAAAATAGATAAAATTTATGCATCATCTTCAAAAGGATTCTACGAGAGAATCAAACACTAGGAAAATTTTAATGATTAAGAATAAATTGATAGGAATACCATAGGACGATCTACTCTAAAATAAAATCAATACATCAAAGCCTTTGATCCTTATATTCCAATCTCTACTTTCTATTGTCAAAGTGGCTATGGGGAAAATTTTAGAATTCGAGTAAGAGGATTGTGGTATCTATCAATAGTGGATTAAATGTTAAACTCTAGAATTCTATGAGCAAATTTAGATAAAATTAGTTAAACCTTTCTAGTATCGAAGTCCTCATATGAGTAGATGATATTACCTTGTAAAAAAATTGCTTACTCCAATAATTGCCCTAAAATGACAAAACAAAGAAGAAAATGCTAAATGCCCAAAATTTAAAAAGAATTCATTGGATTTCCTTAAAAAGAAAGAAAGAAAGAAAGAAAACAAAGTTTAAATATTAAAAAATAAAAGAGATGAAAAAAATGATATAGGGGATTAGAATACTGTTTAAAGAAAATCAGTAACATGGGTCTAGGTTATTGAGAATGATAGTTTGATGAGAAAATGATTAAACTCCCTAGAAGCTACCATATTCAAATATGATCGATAGTTTAAGTTGATAACAATCATGTAACCCTTACCATTTTCCTATCTTAAAATCACTCCCTAATCTCAATTATAGACGAGGAAGATGTTCATGTAACAATCGGTTCCATCAAAAGGATATCCCAAATTCTCTAATTTGTCTTGTCATTTCTTTCTTCTTTTTCTTCTTCTTCTCACTTTTTGAAACCCCCAATCAAGGGAGGTAGAAAGGTTAAGGCCTTCTCATTGATTAGCATAATAGTTCATGCCAATCCAACACCTACAAAAGTGGTCTCTTCTTTGAAAAGATGATTCTAAACTGAAAACAAGCCAATAGCTCTATCTGTATCATTTGGGAGAAAGTATCGTCAACAAGATACCTTGAAGGCTTATCCTTGTCCAGCTTGTTCTTGCTAGCATTCCTATTCACAATTTCATGGTCTTCCCCATTTCAACATAATTATCAAGCTGATGGAGAAGACTATTAGAAATTTCTTGTAGGCCAGCATGTGAAGTCAAAAGCAAAGCAAGTCCGGTGAATTGGGATATGGGTTGCTTGCCAAATTGGTCTAAACATGGTAGGAATTCTCTTTTAAGTTCTCCTTTATTCCATTTCTAGGCATCGTTGGTTCCATAGTCCATTTTTAACTTAAATATACAATCTTCTCTATTGTTTTTTCGCTTGCCCATAAGAGGATGTTTTCTCTTCCGTTTAAGGTCGTTTTATCTTCTGTTTAAAATATTTTTTTCGTGCACTCTCATGCTTTTGATGTTTGTGAAAACAACTAACATCTTACTACTTGTATCACTGAGCAATTGCTTCTATTTCGGTTATGCATGTGTATCGTTTTGTTTGTTTGACCCAAATATCGAGAAGAACTAGCACCGTTGGAGCCTTTGATTCTTATGGGGGTACTTCTCTAAACTCCTTTGAAATTTATTCTCTTTGTAAAGTTGAGGATTTGAAAGTAAGACCATGACCAATCTAACTTCGATATTGTCACCTTGCTGCATAAACTTTTTATACAAATGGTGGCACTCCTCTTCTTAAGCAATAGCTTGTTTTTTGAATTAGGGTAATTTTCTTTTTCACTTAAATTATTTTTTCCAGGCCCTTTAGTGCTCATAATGTCTATGAAACTGTTGAGGCATAAAATAAGTAAAGAAGTGAAGGAGAGAAACATCAAGAAATTAGTTTGAAGATTAAAGAAACTAGTTTCAAAACAACTTTACGCGGGGTCGCGCAAAGTGAATGGATTGCGCTGAACCGCGCAAAGTAAATGGGTTGCGCGGGTTGATCCTGGAAGACAGATTGCGCGGGATTGATAGATTGCGCTGGACTGCGCAAAGCATGTCATTTGCGTGTGTCCGCGCAAAGTACTTTGCGGAGGTATAAAAATGGTTGGATGTTATTTTGTCCCACATCGACCAGAACAGAGATTTCCACCGGTAAAAATGTCTATAAATACCCCGTTCTTTCTCTCGAAAGGGGTTGGAAGATTTCAAAGTGGAAGAAAGATGAAGAAGAAGACAGAAGGTGCAGAGTATTGGACTCCTGAAGTTTGAGAAGTTTGACGATCTGACCACAAGAAAGCATGTCGTTTTGCGGACCACAAGAACCGATCGCTTATAGCGATCTATAACAAAGAATGGGTCTAATGTTATGCTGTTGGAATGGCTACAGTCTTCAAATCTTCAAGTTCTTCTTGTTCAGGAGAAAAGGAAGAATCATCGACAAAGAGGTGTATTCCTCCTAAGTTTCAGGAGATGACCGAAATAGCACCGAAATGCTGCCGGAATCTCCGTTCTTTTGAAGACTGTTGATCGACTTGTCTATTCCTCCTAAGTCATTGGAGATGATTGAGATCATTGCCGTTATGCTGGCGAAAATTATATTTAACTATAATAATTGTCACTTATAATGAATTCTCTGTAAATTATCTTAGAATCAAGGGATACCAGAGGATGTAAATGAATTCAGAATCAATAAAGTGTAATGATTGTCTTTGTAACTATTCCATTTTTTATGTTTGAATAAGGTAGTTCTCCCAAATCAAATACATTTGTTTCCTTGTCGAAACAAAATGGCGACTCTGCTGGGGACACCAATCTTATCTAACACTAACATTGGGAAAGTTGCGAAACTCTCATTACTTTTTTGGCGTCTAATATGGCGACTCTCAGTGGGAACATCCTCCCCTTCATCTCTAAAATAGTTTACTTAATCTTTCGCATACTAATTTCATATATGTTTCGTTATTGAAGGTACCCAAATTCAATCACATAACATTGCTAATGGCTGACGTTGCAAGAAAAGTGAACTTCCGATTCACCGCTACTGGGTTTGTAATTGAATATGTGCCAAGCTAAACTCCTGAGCATACAAAGGCAAGCACTACAAGCAAGCACAAAGTGACTCGAGTAACAGCGGGAGTTATTTCCGTCTCACCCCAACCACAAGAAAGTGATGAGAACTGGACTTTGGTCTTGTCCAAAAAGACAAAAGCGAAGACCCTAAAGAACCGCAAGGCGAAATTACTTGTACAAAGAGCTGAGGGACCAATCACGCGTAGCATAGCAAGAATAAAGCCTGAGCTCGCTCCTCCGACGATTTATCCTGAACAAGCTGCTCCGCAGTTCTCGTCGCACAATTTTCCAGCTTTGGTCACCCCAAAGACAAATGGACAGAAGCACAGAAAGGTAAAGCACTGATGATAGGATCACCGATGCCTGTATCACCCCAAACCAGCTCACCCATAACTGCATTACCTCAATCGGTTAAGAGCACGGGAAGTACACAAGAGTCAAACGAGACTCCAATTTCTCCCCTCTTTATAAGCCCTGTTACATCAACATACTCTCGTTTTACTCCAAAAACAGCTTCGACAAACAGTCAAGAGGCTGCAGTATATATGGCAGAGATGGGTCAAGGAAATAGACCAACTACTGAAGAGTGTGTTGATCAAATGGCAGAAGCACAAAGAGTGCTGATGGATGAATGCCGGAACCTCAGAGAAGCTTCGGCAACTCTGGCACATAATGTAGCCTAGATAGTGGCTCCACCCATGATGGGAGCAACAAATGGACAAGAGAACCAACCTGAAGGTTTCCGTCCGCAGGGAATAGGATCGCGAGGGTCAGTTCTAACAACAAGAGCCATAACACAGGGTGACGTAAGACAAGTCGTCGAAGAAGCAGTCAGAATAGAAAGGGAGCGCGCGAACACTGGTCGTTTTAGATATCGAACACCCTACTCGAGAGAGGTAGAGGATGTTCCGTTTCCGGTAAATTTTAAGCATCCAGACTTCCAGAAGTTTAATGGGGAAGGATCACCAGAAGAACACCTGATGGATTTCATTACAAGTATGGGGAATTTCTCCACGATACCTCAATACTGTTTGCGCTTATTTGGGTCATCATTGACAAGTAAAGCTTTCAGGTGGTACTCAAATTTAGCACCAGGATCTATACGCACATGGGAAGAAATGCAAGATGCTTTCATGTCAAACTTCTTCTCGTCAGAGCGCGATGTTAGCATCACAGAATTAGCTTCAGTACGACAAAGAGAAGGAGAACCAGTTGAAAAATTCATAGACCGATGGAAGACACTGGGGGTATCGTATAGGCAGTTACCAGAAGAAAAAGAACAAGTCAAAATGTGTCTGAACTCTATGGAGACAGGGATTGCGTTCGGACTCACCAGCGCTGATATCGAAACCTTTCGCGATTTGGCTACCAAAGCTCATGCATTAGAATTGATGACTCGTAAGATGCCGACATTTCATCATGAAACTGTCAGAAGAATACCTGGTAGGACAACTGTCAACACCATTGATCGAGATAAGAAAAATCAAGATGTGAGAGGCTCAAGAGATAAAAGGCCGGAAGGAAAAGAAGGCTGGAATCAATCAAGGGACAGGTACGGTGGAAAAAAGCTCAGAATGCTCGATTCTCATGAAGGATTTGAGTTCGATAAAGAGGACATGGTGCCTATGATGCAACAATTGTTAAAAGCAGGTACCTTGGAATTACCCGAACCAAAACGCCCTGAAGATGTGACAAGATATCGAGAAAGAAACTTTTGCCGTTATCATCGCCTAGTGGGACATCCGACTGAAAATTGTTACACGTTAAAATGCATCATACAGCGAATGATAAATAAAGGTGATATAATAACCAGCGAAAGCAAAGAAAAGAATACAAGGGCGACAGTAAATGTATTGTCAATTCAAGAAAAGACTCGGGGAATAAAAGAGAAGGAAGATCGAAGGTTAATAAGGAATGCGACAATGATTACGTTGCGATCGGGAAAGCAGATAACGAGTCCTGTAAAGCAAAAAGCATGAATTATCAGGAAAGATGTGACTGAAAGACAGAATACTGAGGATAGAAGTAGAAATGGAGACGCAGCGACAAAAGTAACTTATGACGTAGTTAGTCACTTGAAGGGTATACCGGCACGTTTAAGCATTTATGATGCGCTCAAGTTGTCAGAAGAATTTCGGTAGAGTTTAATTCAAGCACTGTCTGATCACAATGTGAGAGAAACTTTACTGATGGAAATGAAGAGTGAAAGAAACAATGAAAAGATGAATTGTCTACCAGTAATATCTTTTTCTGATGACGATTTAATTGGTGAAATGGAACATAACAGGCCATTTATGATAGAAGGATACATTTGTGAAAAGAAGATAAAACGGATTATGATAGATAATGGATCCGCAGTGAATCTTTTGCCACTCTCCATGATTACTAAATTGGGTTATCGCTGTTCAGATTTGCACCCCAGCAGAATGATGATACAGGGGTTTAATCAAGATGGACAACACGCACTCGGTAAAATTACAGTAACATTGGAAGTGGGAGAATTAATCACTACTGTTGTATGTCACGTTATAAATGTTGTGACGACATATAACCTTCTCTTGGGAAGGCCATGGATACACCAATACAATATTGTACCTTCTACTTTACACCAATGTTTCAAATACTGTAAAGACGGAATGCAGTGTAAGGTGATGGCCGATGCGAAACCGTATACAAAAGCTGAGTCTTTCTTTCATGGATGCTAGCTATTATAAATGTTTCTCCAAAGAAGTGGGAAATGGTGATGGAAAAAGAGTCTTAAAAAATGTTCGAATAAATAAAGTTAGAGAAGAAAGGGCGGAATCTCCGGGACTGCAGAAGCAAGAAAGAAGTTCTATTTTGTACCAAAGCGCTTGAGATAACCTGGACAACCGCCGTTAACATTGTTGTCGACAGAACAACTGAAAGTCTTACAGTCCAATTATACAATGCCCTTACCCAATATCGAAAGATGTAAGCCATTTGCAGTCGCTCCAGGAACATTTCAAGTCAGAGCCAGTGCTAAATATCCGAAGCAATTGAGTTTCACACACAAAGAGAGGTGAAGAATGAAAATACAAGCAATGTATATCATGGAGAGTTAGCGCCGCAGAATTTGAGAACATACAGTGCAGTAAGCAAGAAAATCATGAGAAATATGGGTTTTGATTGTGACAAGCCCACTGGGTTGAATCATGGGAAAGGAATTCAAATCCCTCTTGGGGTCAATCAGAAAAACGGAGAAAATTCCAAGGATTGGGAGCAGAATCATCAAGTAAATATGGTATCGGTAAGTATGACTCACCAAATTGAACAAATGACATAACAAGATACTAAGATTGTTGAGTATCCCGAAACCGCTCCGAGGCAAATAGAAGACGGGGCAACCGACAATAGATGGCTGCGAGAAATAAATTTGGGAACAACAGAAGAGCCAAGGAACACATTCATCAGCGTCAGCCTTTCAGATCAGGAATTTGAAAAATATGGCCAACTTCTCAAAGAAAATAAAGACATCTTCGCCTGGACATATGAAGAAATGCCGAGACTGGAACCCTCTGTAGCAATGCATCGATTAAATATCTCCAAAGAAAAGAAACCAGTGAAGCAAGCACAAAGGCGATTCCATCCCTGCACGATTCCATTAATCGAAAAAGAGGTAAATAAACTAATAAAGGTTGGGTTCATCAGGGAAGTTAAATATCCCAAGTGGATATCAAACATTGTTCCAGTGAAAAAGAAGAATGGGCAGATTAGAGTATGTATTGACTTCAGAGATCTGAATGAAGCATGTCCAAAGGATGATTTCCCTCTCCTGAGAACAGAATTATTAATTGATAGCACTACTCAGTATGTTATCATGTCCTTTATGGACGGATATGCAGGCTATAATCAAATCAGGATGGCACCCGAAGATGAAGAGGCGACGGCTTTCAGAACGCCTCTTGGAATTTATTGTTATAAAGTTATGCCTTTCGGTCTCAAAAATGCTAGGGCAACATATCAAAGGGCAATGAAAAATATTTTTCAGGATATGATGCATAAACATGTTGAATGCTATGTTGATGACTTGGTGGTCAGATCAGGAGATCATCAAGAACACCGCGAACATTTAGCATCAGTCTTCCAACGACTCAGAAAGAAGCAATTAAACATGAACCCTGCTAAGTGTGCATTCGGAGTATCTTCTGGCAAATTCCTCGGCTTTGTTGTACGACACAGAGGGATTGAGATTGATCCAGAAAAAATTAAAGCTATTCAAAATATGCCACCACCAACGACGTTGAAAGAATTAAAAAGTTTAAAAGGAAAATTGGCATACATTCGTCGTTTCATTTCGAACCTTGCAGGAAGGTGTCAGCCATTTTCTCGGTTAATGAAGAAAGATACAGAATTTGTATGGGATCACGCCTGTCAAAATGCATTTGACTCAATTAAGGAATTATTAAAACAGCCACCGGTGTTAACAGCTCCAGTGAAAGGTAAGCCACTTATCTTATATACATCTGCAACTACAAATTCGTTGGGTGCTTTGTTGGCACAGGTAAACGAAGCCGGAAAAGAGACTGCTCTTTATTATCTAAGCTGAACACTGATGGGGGTAGAATGCAATTACTCCTCGATTGAAAAAGAATGTTTGGCATTGATATTCGCTGTATAGAAGTTAAAGCATTATTATCTTTCCCATGATATAACTTTGATCTCAAGAGCAGATCTGATAAAATTTTTGATGACTAGGCCAATGTTATCAGGAAGACTAGCCAAGTAGATGTTATTGTTATCGGAATATACTATTTCGTATAAACCGGCTAAAGCAGTGAAAGGACAAGCTATGGCAGACTTCCTCGCAGCACATCCTATAGCAGAAAGTGAGGAAATCAATGACGAATTTCCAGATGAACAGGTTATGTTGGCTGAATCTCAGAATGTTTGGCAAATGTATTTTGATGGTGCTGCTCGAATAACTGAGGAGCTGGAAAGGAGTGATATTCATTACTCCTCAAGGCGATTTGTTACCATACTCCTTCACGTTGGGCACTACATGCACAAATAATGAAGCTGAATACAGAGCTCTTATCATCGGAATGGAAATAGCCCAGCAGATGGAAATAAAATTATTGCATATCTTCGGAGATTCTAAATTGATCATAAATCAATTGACAACAGAATTTGAAGTAAGGAAAGAAGAACTCCTACCCTATTATCGGAAGGCACAACAGTTGCTTGAACAGTTTTGTCATGTGGAAATTAAACACATACCGCGGTTGGAGAATGCAAAAGCAGATGCTTTAGCCAGTTTTGCAGCAGCTTTATCCTGCACAAACCGAAGTCCTCTTCAGGTAACTATAGAAGAAAGAAGATTCCTACCAGCTGCAGAGGTTATCGAAGAAACCGTTGAAATGTTTCCTATATCCTATCTAGAGGTGATGACAGATGATTGGCGTCAGCCTTTTGTTGATTATCTCAAATATACTATCTTGCTAGAAGATAATGCACAAAGACAGCAGATTAAGCAGCGATCGGGCAAATTTGTCATATGCAGCGAAATATTGTATAAAAAATCTTACAATGGGATGCTGTTAAGGTGCTTAGACAAGCAAGAAGCAAACCAAATGCTGCGAGAGGCACATTCAGGCAAATGTGGAGCACATCAAGCCGGCCGAAATTTATGCCATAGAGTGCATCAAATGGGTTATTATTGGCCTACTATGTTCAAAGATGCGATAGAATATGCAAAGCGGTGTCATGAATGCCAAGTACACGGAGATGCAATACATGTTCCCCCAGAAGACTTACATCAGTCTGTTGCTTCCTGGCCTTTCTCAGCTTGGGGACTCGACATGATTGGTCCTATAAATCCCCCTTCATCTAAACGAAAACAGTATATTCTGGCAGCAACAGATTATTTCTCCAAATGGACCGAAGCAATCGCCTTGCATAGTGTTAAGGAGAAAGACGTGGTCAATTTCATCCTGCATGCTATAATATATCGTCATGGTATTCCGAAAAAGATCGTCACTGATAATGGCACCCCTTTTAAAAATAAAGGCATGGAAAAGTTGTGTCAGAAGTTCAGCATCCAGCATTCATTTTCAACACCTTACTATCCTCCAGCCAATGGATTAGCAGAGGTGTTTAACAAAACAATTGTCAAAATAATAAAAAAAACGGTGACAGGCAATAAGCGCGATTGGGATGAAAAGTTACAAGAAGCATTATGGGCCTACAGAACTACCCATCGTACAGCAACAGGGGCGACACCGTATTCATTAATCTATGGTATGGAGGCAGTTATCCCAATTGAAATGCAGGTGGCGTCACTCCGAATAGCAGTACATCAGTCTATAACAGACGATGAAAATGCAAAAATAAGGCTGAAAGAATTAGACTTACTCGATGAGAAACGTCTTGCAGCTCAGCAAAGGTTGCAGTCATATCAGGCCAGGATATCGCCAGCCTTTGATAAACAGGTTAAATACCGTTCTTTCAAAAAATGGGATATGGTGTTAATGTTGAAAAGACCAATAGTGATTACTCGCCGGACAGGGGGCAAGTTCGAACCTAAATGGGACGGTCCATATGTGGTAAAAGAAGTATACTCCAATGGGGCATATAGAATCACAAATCAAGAGGGACAGGGTATCAGTGTACTTGTCAACGCCCGTTTCATCAAAAGATACTATCCATGAAGATAAACATATGGATTTTGATTCAGAATATTATCGGCATAATGATCCTGTATCAAAAGGGGGCAAGGATGAATAAGAGCATGTTTATATGTCAACAAAAGAAGCTATAAAGAAGAAATTCACAAGCATGTCAATTATCAAGCATCAAATCTGAAAAATATATATGATCATCATCATCAATAAATAAATTTGAAGATTCTCTTGAAGATATTGATAAGACTGATAAATTGCCTTACAAGGCATGGATTTTCTTGAAGATATTGATAAAATTGATATATTGCCTTACAAGGCATGGATCTTCTTGAAGATATTGTCCCAAGTTGGAAATATCTACTATACTGGCAATGGTGATGATCATAAATATTATTGCCTTACAAGGCACGAGTCTTCCTAAAGATATTATCAAAAGCAAGGATACATCAATCTCAGTTAAAGAGGCAGTATAGCTAAGCCAAATCCTAAAAGAGCCAAATTGAGCCAAATCAAAAAGATCAAGCTCGGAAAAAAAAATGCTCTCAAAGGATCAAGCTCTAAAAGAGCCGGCCAACTATACGTAAGACCTATGAAGATCGCCATTCGGGCAGCGGTGAGGAGTCAGTGGCCCTAAAAAGCCCGCGAAGACCATCGTGCGCACCCATGCAGGCAGCTGACGAAGTCAAGAATTCAAAGCCTAAAAAGGCCATAAATTCGTGAAGACTAGTCACCGTAACTCCCATGCCGTCTGTATAGCTTCCGGCAGCGCCACGGGGAATGGATGAAAATGCCCTCCTGTGAATGGGCTCGACCTTGCAGATGAAGAAAACAGGGGCCGCAGGCGAGCTTTATGCTAACCGTGCGTAAGACCCTCCAGATCTAGGGTTTGATTTCAGTAGTAACTCATGAGGAAGGGCTTAAACCTACTCATTGATGGACTGGAGACCCTAGATTTGGTGCCCAAAGGTAGCCTTGCGAGCCCTGCGAACTCTAAAGAGTTACTGTGGCCAACCCTGTGCGTAAAACCAACAGTTCATCGCCCGGTAGCGTCAATGGGCCCCTCTGATGGACCTTGGTCGTGAGCTCAAGGTAATGAAAAGCCCAAAAGTGAACTCTAGAGAGTTACAGTGACCATCACATAAGACCCATAAATGCTCCACTACTCATGAGCTTAAACTGTGTGTGTGCGCACGCTCCACTACTCATGAGCTTAAACTGTGTGTGGCTAATTAAATTGAAACTTAGTACCGCCAATCTAAATACTCACATAGAGAATCCCGCACTAACAAAAGCATAAAAGGTTTAAAAATTGTAAAGGATGTAATGAAATGATTATATAAAGTATAAATATAATTTGATAATATTAGCGTAAATATCATCAACATGCAATAAGAAAATGCTATTATAAACATCTCAAAATGCTTTCATAAAAATATATGTGAAGCCAAATAAATTATATGTCCAAGAAACATGAAAGTAAAGACCACATGTTCAAAATTACATGTTTAAAGATCTTCTGTAATCCCCATTGCTTCTGAATATCTACGCAAATCTTCTTTCAATTATGCCTGAGCTGCATCATGTTTAGATTTTTCTTCAAAAATAAGTCTTGCTTGATCAGGAACGCCAGCAAGCTTATTCTCTAAAGAAGCAATCATTTCTTTACCTTAAAGTTGTGTGGATTTTTCCATATCAATGGATTGAACATTCACCCGTATCTTCTCTTCCACATCTTGAATGATTAAGGCTTGTTCATGATGCCTTCTCTCCAGTTGAGAGAGTTCTTCCTTCAGAGCTGCAATGCGATCTTGAATAGTCCTATTTTCATCAACATGAATCTTTAATTGATCTTGAAGAATTATATGCTCTTGTTCAAGTTTAGAAATTGATGAAGCTGTCAGAAGGGCTTGTTCTTGCGATGAAGCCAACTGCTTTCTACACTCTAAAATCTCAGGGGCAATTGTAACATTCTCTACCGACGCCAAAGAAATTACGGAATCACGAAATTTGAGGAGTGAATCCCGCAAAGGAGATATGTTGATTCTAGCCATCTTGGCAGAGCTCTCCAGAATCTCTATAGCAACATCCAAGTCCAACCACTGGTCAGGATTTCTGAAGATATGGATTATTGCTAACAAAGAATGTTTCACCATAAGCATTTTATGAACAGGGATTTTCGCAAAGGATGACAGTTCAGAAGTAGTGGCTACAGAATCAGAACTAGCCGCACCGCTGCAAGAAGGAATTCCTATAGCAAAAGAAGAAGGATATTCAAAATATTATTATGAAATATATAGTCCTGAGTAAAGATAGTCAGCGTATATATATGTACCTGTCACTGGGATACGACTAATAGAAGGAGAAGCTCCCTGAGCTATGGAAGGACCAAGTTCCACCATATCAGCAAAAGATGGTGCTCTAACTTCCGTGCTTGAATCTCTGGTAGCCGGAGTTGGCAAGTCCGTAGTTTCTGTTGGAAATATAATTTCACGAGCCACTACTCTCTGTACTATCAATGGAACTACGGGTGCTCTTGGTGAAGTTATCACAAGAGGGCTCACTGAAGAGATAGCACCTATTTTTGCAACTTGGGCACCTAAAAAAAAGAGGGAGACACAATGATTTTAAATGAATAATAGTTGTTAAAATATAAATTAATATATGCATATGAAAATTAAATTTCCTTTACCTGGTGAATACCCATATTCGCCATAATCTAAAAGCTCTTCTTCATCCTCCTCAGCTGCAGGAGATTTAGCAAGAACATTTACACCAGGAAGAGCCTTAGCGGTTGCAGGGGAAGATTCCATCTCAACTCCTTTCACAACTGTTTCCTCATCTTCGTCGATGTCAACCTCACCTTCTTCAAAATCATCATCTTTATCTTCACAACTGTCGCTATCTCCGCTGTCTTCATATTGTGAAGATTCAGTAGTATCTGATGATGAAGCTGAACTTTCATCTTCCAAAATTTCTTCGTCAACTTCTTCAATAATAACTTGCTTCCCTTTGTAAGAAATGGGTTGGCTGCTCTCCGGTGCAGACTCTTGGACTATAGGGGAAGCGGATGCTTGGCGGGTTCTTTCTGGAAGAATAGGGGATGATGTTTGCAAACGCATTTTTGATCTAGTCATCGGGGAAGATGGACTAGGACCAAGAGGTTGTGGAGGAGATATGGAAGTACCAATAACTGGTCCTTCTGGAACCGCTACAGTCTCTGTAGGAATTGGGGAAGATGTACCTTCAGCATTGTCTGCGGCTTGGTTTGAAGAGTCTCGACGAGATTTCTCGAATTCTCTCAAAACTCCGTGGGCAAACCAGCCATCCAAAGTGTTGATAGGCTTGATTTCACGAATGGGGTCTTCCAATGATATCTTCCTACAAATTTCTCCAGGATGGGATGCATGGCTCTTTTCTGGAATATAGCCGATTCCACTCTCTAAATTTCTGCCCTTCAGCCTGGGCGGATGAAGAAAGATAGAAGAATCCACTGGCAAGCATTTAGTGACCAAGTATGATTGGTGATCCCACCATCGCATCCAGCTATACGATGTACGAACTATGCGATCATAGCCTGGAATTATGAAGAGAGATCCAACGCAGCCATTCAGTAACTGTTTCCATATCATGGCCCAGTTAAGAGGACCAGTTCCGTAACAACGCATTTTTCTAGTAACTAGCCCGCAGTCTTGAGGTATGGTTTGATCATAACCAAATTGAAGAGCAAAGCGACTGGGGTAGTAGGGTTCTCTCCAAAATTATGTTCCTTCCCGAAGAGGTAAACTGCATGAGAGAATAGAAAAAAAGAAAGCTCTCTCTGCTGTAGTAAGCGTTTCCTGGTCCACCATATCTGTATCTTCAGTGTAATGATAAAGGCGGAACTGAAAGAAGTTTATCTGATCATCATCCCGAATTTTATTGGCAACCCACTCATATGCTCTTTTTTCCATTGCTCTTTGCTGAAAGAACCAGAGTGGAAGATGAGAAGGATGAGTACATGCTTGCTCCGAAGCTTCAAAAGTCCAAGGAAAATATACTCCAAGCCACCCAGTAATATAATGCCAAGAAGTATGCGCAGACGAAGCTCCAAGAATCGGGTCTTTTACGTGGGTAGCCACCTCTCCAAGAGCTCTGTAAATAGAACACAATACAGGAGGAGCAAGAGAGTATTTATGGCCTTCCACTAAAGCACCAGCCACAACAAAGACGCTTGGACGAACAGCATCTGCCCATTTAGAGCTGGGCAATACGACCAAACTTAGCCAGTAAGCTAAGAACGCTGCAAGCTCTCCAAAAGAACTATATTCTGGTCTTCCTCTTATTGCATCTCGAAGCTTCGTTAGTTCTTTGGAATGGCAGTCGTGAAATCTTCAAAGAAAGAGTAAAGATGAGAAGGTTAATATACAGGAATGGCTAAACAACAAGAATACAAAAAGGAAGATCAATTATCAGATTGATAAATACCTGAGACCCCTAGAGAAATGAGCCAGCCATTGCAGAGGGGGAATTTTGTGGAAACTTGGAAATTTTCCATCTCTTTGAACAGTTCTATGGTAGTTTCAGAGATGGAAGGCTGCATGTCCTGGGAGAGGATACAAAGGCCAATTCTCTGTTTGTAGGAATGAATTCATCATAGAATTTTCCTGTTATTGTGAGACCGGCTATACGATGAAGGTCCCAGAGTGATATGCTCATTTCACCATAGAGTAAATGGAAAGAGTTGGTTGTAGGCGACCAGTATTCAAGGAAGCCTTTCAGTATATTGGGTTCCCTATAGAAGTATTTGGAGGTTACTTCTATGGCATCATAAAGGCCGATCTTTGCAAGAGTGCTCGTTTGCTTCAGCAATATAGCCTCCGCCCATTCAGAATAATAGCGATGAGCAGTTAACATGCCTCTGATACGGAATTCTGTCTGTCCCCAGAGTTGTTCCCGATCTCTGAAGCGTTGACGAACTGTCTCATAAAAATGAGAAGGAAACAGATCATGAGGACTGTGGAAAGGAACTAAGAAGATCATGGGATGAGCTTCTCCTATCCTCTGTCGCGGCTTCTGTGTCTGAATGATTCCCTCCAGGATTCGGGGCTCTCTTGAGGCCCACGATTCAGTATACATTAATCTCTCGCCATGAACGTAATCTTTTGACTCACAGTCAAGCATGGACTGATGGCGGTATACTTTGATGGGAATAATCGTCATCCCCTCCGCATGAGGGTTGTCAAACTTCATGATACCTTCGACAACTCGTACTGAATCCCACGAGTTTTGAAGCCTCTTCTTTTTATGTTCCTTAATCTTCTCTGCAAATTCTTTCGCTTTATTGCGGTGAATTTTCTTTGGACGAGAAGCCGGAGGACTGTCTTCACGGGGAGGTGGTCTTTCACTATCAGTACGAATATGAGCTGTGGACTTTAACCATTCGTCCCAGTCATATTCTCTGCCGTGCTTAGGCGGACATTTGATGTCTCCCAATGATATGGATCTGTGAATGGGGGAAGGCAAAGATCTAATGCGGTCAGAAAAGTCGAAGGTGGGAAGAACAGGCTCTTTGAAGTAAGCGGGAGTTCTGGAAGTGGTCTTTGTCCGCTTAGCAGGAGGTTGATCAGAAGAAGGCGAGTTAGAAGGAGTTATGAGACGGGCTGTTTGTTTAATACGAGCCATGAAAATGAGACAAAGGAAGGAAGATAAATGACAGAGTAAGAAAGGAAGAAGAGAGAAAATGGCTAAGTGATTGGAAACAGTCCGAAAGAAATTGGCTAAGTATGAAGGACTTTGCGCGGGTCCGCGCAAAGTATATAGTTTGCGCGAAAAAACTCCAAGTTCAAAGGACGTCGCGCAAAGTGAAAAGGTTTGCGCGGGGTCGCGCAAAGTGAAAGCTTTGCGCGGAAGAAAATCGCCAGAGTAGAGTTTCGACAGAGTGCTGATCGTGAAAATGATGAAGTCGTTGGACTATTTATAATATTTCTGGACGAGTACGGTACTCGACCGAGCTTTGCGCGAGGTCACGCAAACCCTACAAAATAAGTGGTTTGATCCTTTTTCTTTGATTTTTCTGAAAAAACAAAGAACGGATCAAGGGGGCATCTGTTGAGGCATAAAATAAGTAAAGAAGTGAAGGAGAGAAACATCAAGAAATTAGTTTGAAGATCAAAGAAACCAGTTTCAAAACAACTTTGCGCGGGGTCGTGCAAAGTGAATGGATTGCGCTGAACCGCGCAAAGTAAATGGGTTGCGCGGGTTGATCCTGGAAGACAGATTGCGCGGGATTGATAGATTGCGCTAGACCGCGCAAAGCATGTCGTTTGCGTGTGTCCGCGCAAAGTACTTTGCGGAGGTATAAAAATGGTTGGATGTTATTTTGTCCCACATCGACCAGAACAGAGATTTCCACCGGTAAAAATGTCAATAAATACCCTGTTCTTTCTCTCGAAAGGGGTTGAAAGATTTCAAAGTGGAAGAAAGACGATGAAGAAGACAGAAGGTGCGGAGTATTGGACTCCTGAAGTTTGCGCGGACCCGCGCAAAGCATGTCGTTTGCGCGGACTACAGCAAACCGATCAACTTGTGATCTATAACAAAGAATGGGTCATTATCTTTGTTGGAATGGCTGATCTTCAAATCTTCAAGTTCTTCTTGTTCAGGAGAAAAGGAAGAATCATCGACAAAGAGGTGTATTCCTCCTAAGTTTCAGGAGATGACCGAAATAGCACCGAAATGCTGCCGGAATCTCCGTTCTTTTGAAGACTGTTGATCGACTTGTCTATTCCTCCTAAGTCATTGGAGATGATTGAGATCATTGCCATTATGCTGTCAAAAATTATATTTAACTATGATAATTGTCACTTATAATGAATTCTCTGTAAATTATCTTAGAATCAAGGGATACCAGAGGATGTAAATGAATTCAGAATCAATAAAGTGTAATGATTGTCTTTGTAACTATTCCATTTTTTATGTTTGAATAAGGTAGTTCTCCCAAATCAAATACATTTGTTTCCTTGTTGAAACAAAATGGCTCAATTTGGCTCTTTTAGGATTTGGCTTGGCTATACTGCCTCTTTGACTGATATTGATATATCCTTACTTTTGATAATATCTTCAAGAAGATCCGTGCCTTGTAAGGCAATAATATTTATGATCATCGTCATTGCCAGTATAGTAGATATTTCCGACTGAGATAATATCTTTAAGAAGATCCATGCCTTGTAAGGCAATAATATTTATGATCATCGTCATTGCCAGTATAGTAGATATTTCCGACTGAGATAATATCTTCAAGAAGATCCATGCCTTGTAAGGCAAAAGGCAATAATATTTATCTTGTCAATATCTTCAAGAGAATCTTCAAGATGATATTGATTTTGTCAGACCTTTTTGGTGATGATGACGATTATATATATATATATATTATTTTTAAAAAAAATGCTTGCTAACATAGTTGACATGCTCATGAACTTCTTCTTCATAACCTCTTTTGCTGACATATAGACATGATCTTATTCATTCTTGCCCCCTTTTGATACAGAATCATTATGCCAATAATATTCTGGGTCAAAATCAGCATGTCTATCTTCAGGGGTAGTATCGTTTGATGAAGCGGGCGTTGACAGGTATACTGACACCCTCTCCCTCTTGATTTGCAATTCTATATGCCCCATTGGAGTATACTTCTTTTACTACATATGGACCGTCCCATTTAGGCTCGAACTTGCCCCCTGTCCGGCGAGTGATCACTATAGGTCTTTTCAACATTAGCACCAAATCCCCTTGTTTGAAAGAGCGATATTTAACCTGTTTATCAAAGGCAGCCGATATTCTGGCCTGATATGACTGCAACCGTTGCTGAGCCGCAAAACGTTTTTCATCGAGCAGATCCAATTCTTTCAGCCTTATTTTTGCATTTTCATCATCCGTTATAGATTGATGTACCGCTATTCTGAGCGATGCCAGCTGTATTTCGATTGGGATAACTGCCTCCATACCATAGATCAATGAATACGGTGTTGCCCCTGTTGCTGTACGATGAGTAGTTCTGTAGGCCCATAATGCTTCTTGTAACTTTTCATCCCAATCGCGCTTATTGCCCTTCACCATTTTTTTCATTATTTTAATAATCGTTTTGTTAAACGCCTCTGCTAATCCATTGGCCGGAGGATAATAAGGCATTGAAAATGAATGTTGGATGCCGAATTTCTGACACAATTTTTCCATGCCTCTATTTTTAAAAGGGGTGTCATTATCGGTGATGATCTTTTTTGGAATACCATGACGGTATATTATAACATGCCGGATGAAATTGACCACGTCTTTCTCTTTAACACTACGCAAGGCGACCGCTTCGATCCATTTGGAGAAATAGTCTGTTGCTGCCAAAATATACTGTTTTCCCTTAGATGAAGGTGGATTTATAGGACCAATCATGTCGAGTCCCCAAGCTGAGAAAGGCCAAGAAGCAACAGACTGATGTAAGTCTTCTGGGGGAACATATATTACATCTCCGTGTATTTGACATTCATGACACCGCTTTGCGTATTCTATTGCATCTTTGAACATAGTAGGCCAATAATAACCCATTCGATGCACTCTATGGCATAAATTTCGGTCGGCTTGATGTGCTCCACATTCACCTGAATGTGCTTCCCGCAGCATTTGATTTGCTTCTTGCTTGTCTAAGCACCGTAACAGATTCCGTTATAAGATTTTCTATACAATACTTCGCTGTATATGAAAAATTTGCCTGATCGCTGCTTAATCTGCTATCTTTGTACATTATCTTCTGGCAAGATATTATATTTGAGATAATTAACGAAAGGCTGACGCCAATCATCTGTTATTACTTCCAGACAGGATATAGGGAACATTTCAACAGTTTCTTCGATAACTTCTGCAGATGGCAGGAATCTTCTTTCTTCTATAGTTACCTGAAGAGGACTTCGGTTTGTGCAGGATAGAGCCGCTGCTAGACTGGCTAAAGCATCCGCTTTTACATTCTCATATCGAGGTATGTGTTTAATTTCCACATGACAGAACTGTTCAAGCAACTGTTGTGCCTTCCGATAATAGGGCAAGAGTTTTGCTTTCCTTACTTCGAATTCTGTTGTCAACTGATTTACAATCAATTTAGAATCTCCAAAGATATGCAATAATTTTATTTCCATTTACCGGGCTATTTCCATTTCGATAATAAGAGCTCTGATTCAGCTTCATTGTTTGTGCATGTGGTGCCCAGTGTGAAGGAATATGGTAATAAATCGCCCTGAGGAGTAATGAATATCACTCCTGCCCCCGCTCCCGATATTCGAGCAGCACCATCAAAATACATTTGCCAAAGATTTTGAGATTCAGCCATCATAACTTGTTCATCTGGGAATTCGTCATTGATTTCCTCACTTTCTGCTACAGGATGTGCTGCGAGGAAGTCTGCCATAACTTGTTCTTTTACTGCTTTCGCCGGCTTATATGAACTAGTATATTCTGATAACAATAACATCCACTTGGCTAATCTTCTCGACAACATTGGCCTGTTCATCAAAAATTTTATCGGATCTGCTCTTGAGATTAGAGTTATATCATAGGAAAGACAATAATGCCTCAACTTTTGTACAGCGAATACCAACGCCAAACATTCTTTTTCGATTGAGGAATAATTGCATTCTGCCCCTATCAGTGTTCGGCTTAGATAATAAAGAGCAGTCTCTTTTCCAGCTTCATTTACCTGTGCCAACAAAGCACCCAAAGAATTTGTAGCTGCAGATGTATATAAGATAAGTGGCTTACCTTTCACTGGAGCTATTAACACCGGTGGTTGTTTCAACAATTCCTTAATTGAGTCAAATGCATTTTGACAGGCGTGATCCCATACAAATTTTGTATCTTTCTTCATTAGCCGAGAAAATGGCTGACACCTTCCTGCGAGGTTTAAAATGAAACGGCGAATGTATGCCAGTTTTCCTTGTAAACTTTTCAATTCCTTTAGCGTTGTTGGTGGCGGCATATTTTGAATAGCCTTAATTTTTTCTGGATCGATCTCGATTCCTCTATGCCGTACAACAAAGCCGAGGAATTTGTCAGAAGATACTCCTAATGCACATTTAGCAGGGTTCATCTTTAACTGCTTCTTTCTGAGTTGACGGAAGACTGCTGCCAAATGTTCGCGGTGTTCTTGATGATCTCCTGACCTGACCACCAAGTCATCAACGTAGCATTCAACATGTTTATGCATCATATCTTGAAAAATATTTTTCATTGCCCTCTGGTATGTCGCCCCAGCGTTTTTAAGACCGAAAGGCATAACTTTATAACAATAAATTCCAAGCGGCGTTCTGAAGGCCGTCGCCTCTTCATCTTCAGGTGTCATCCTGATTTGATTATAGCCAGCATATCCATCCATAAAAGACATAATAGCATACCGAATAGTGCTATCAATTAATAATTCTGTTATCGGGAGGGAGAAATCATCCTTTGGACATGCTTCATTCAGATCCCTGAAGTCAATACATACTCTAATCTGCCCATTCTTCTTTTTCACCGGAACAATGTTTGATATCCACTTGGGATATTTAACTTCTCTGATGAACCCAACCTTTATTAGTTTATTTACTTCTTTTTCGATTAATGGAATCAGGTCTGGGTGGAATCGCCTTTGTGCTTGCTTCACTGGTTTCTTTTCTTTGGAGATATTTAATCGATGCATTGCTACAGAGGGTTCCAGTCCTGGCATTTCTTCATATGTCTAGGCGAAGACGTCTTTATTTTCTTTGAGAAGTTGGCCATATTTTTCAAATTCCTGTTCTGAAAGACTGACGCTGATGAATGTATTCCTTGGCTCTTCTGTTGTTCCCAAATTTATTTCTCGCAAGCCATCTATTGTCAGCTGCCTCCCGTCTTCTATTTGTCTCGGAGCGGTTTCAGGATACTCAACAATCTTAGTATCTTGTTCTGGTATTTGTTCGGCTGAAGTCATATTTACTGATACCATATTTACTGATGATTCTGCTCCTAATTCTTGGAATTTTCTCCGTTTTTCCTGATTAACCCCGAGAGGGATTTGAATTCCTTTCCCATGATTTAGTCCAGTGGGCTTGTCACAATCAAAACCCATATTTCTCATGATTTTCTTGCTTACTGCACTGTATTTTCTCAAATTCTGCGGTGCTAACTCTCCATGATATACATTGCTTATGTTTTCATCCTTCACTTCTGCTGTAGCATAAAATTCTATTGGTTCAGGATATTTAGCACTGGCTCTGACTTAAAATGTTCCTGAAGCGGCTGCAAATGGCTTACATCTTTCGATATTGGGTAAGGGCATTGTATAATTAGACTGTAAGACTTTCAGCTGTTCTGTCGACAATAATGTCAACGGCGGTTGTCCCGGTTGTCTCAGACGTTTGGGTACGAAATAGAACTTCTTTCTTGCTCCTGCAGTCCCAGAAGATTCCGCCCTTTCTTCTCTAACTTTATTTGTTCGGTCATCCTTTAAGACTTTCTTTCCATCATCATTTCCCACTTTTTCGGAAAAACATTTATAATAGCCGGCATCTGCGAAGAAAGACTCAGCTTCTGTATAAGGTTTTGCATCAGCCATCACTTTACACTGCATTCCGTCCTTACAGTATTTGAAACATTGGTGTAGAGTGGAAGGTACAATATTATACTGATGTATCCACGGCCTTCCCAAGAGAAGGTTATATGTTGTCACAGCATTTATAACGTGACATACAACAGTAGTAATTAATTCTCCCACTTCCAATGTTACTGTAATTTTCCGAGTGCGTTGCCCATCTTGATTAAACCCCTGTATCATCATTCCGCTAGGGCACAAATCTAAACGGCGATAACCCAATTTAGTAATCATGGAGAGTGGCAAACGATTCACTGCTGACCCATTGTCTATCATAATCCGTTTTATCTTTTTTTCACAAATGTACCCTTCTATCATTAATGGCCTGTTGTGTTCTGTTTCTCCAATTAAATCATCATCAGAGAAAGATATTACTGGTAGACAATCCACCTTTTCATTGCTTCCTCCATTCTTCATTTCTGTCAATAAAACTTCTCTCACATCGTGATCAGATAGTGCTTGAATCAAACTCTGTCGCAACTCTTCTGATAACTTGAGCGCATCATAAATACTTAAACGTGCCGGTATACCTTTCAAGTGACTAACTACGTCGTAAGCCACTTTTGTCGCCGAGTCTCCATTTCTACTTTTATCCTCGATGCTCTTTCTTTCAGTCACTTCTTTCCTTATAATTCCTGCTTTTTGCTTCACCGGACTCGTTATCTGCTTTCCTGATCGCAACGTAATCATTGTCACATTTCTTATCGGCCTTCGGTCTCCCTTCTCTTTTATTTCTCGAATCTTTTCTTGGATTGACAATACATTTACTGTCGCCCTTGTATTCTTTCCTTTGCTTTCGCTGGTTATTATATCACCTCTATTTATCATTCGCTGTATGATGCATTTTAACGTATAACAATTTTCCGTCGGATGTCCCACTAAGCGATGATAACGGCAAAAGTTTTTTTCTCGAGTCCTTGTCACATCTTCAGGGCGTTTGGGCTCTGGTAATTCTAGGGTACCTGCTTTTAACAATTGTTGCATCATAGGCACCACGTCCTCTTTATCGAACTCAAATCCTTTGTGAGAATCGAGCATTTTGAGCCTTTTTCCGCTGTATCTGTCCCTTGATTGATTACAGCCTTCTTTTTCTTCTGGCCTTTTGTCTCTTGAGCCCCTTGCATCTTGATTTTTCTTATCTCGATCGATGGTGTTCACTGTTGTTCTACCAGGTATTCTTCTGACGATTTCACGATGAAATGCTGGCATTTTGCGAGTCATTAACTCCAACGCATGGGCTTTGGTAGCCAAATCACGAAAAGTTTCGATATCGGCACTGGTGAGTCCGAATGCAATTCCTGTCTCCATAGAGTTCAGACACATTTTGACTTGTTCCTTTTCCTCAGGCAACTGTCTACAAGATGCTCCCAGTGTCTTCCATCTGTCTATAAACTTTTCAACTGGTTCTCCTTCTCGCTGTCGTACTGAAGCTAATTCTGTAATGCTAACATCGCGTTCTGACGAGAAGAAGTTTGACATGAAAGCATCTTGCATTTCTTCCCACGTGCGTATAGATCCTGGTGCCAAATTTGAATACCACTTGAAAGCTTTACTTGTCAATGATGATCCAAATAATTGTAAGCAGTATTGAGGTATTGTGGAGAAATTTTTCATGCTAGTAATGAAATGCATCAGGTGTTCTTCTAGTGATCCTTCCCCATTAAACTTCTGGAAGTCTGGATGCTTAAAATTTGCTGGAAACAGAACATCCTCTACTTCTCTCGGATAGGGTGTTCGATATCTTAAACGACCGGTATTTGCGCGCTCTCTTTCTATCCTGACTGCTTCTTCGACGACTTGTCTTACATCATCTTGTGTTATAGCCCTTGTCGCTGGAGCTGATCCTCGCGATCCTGTCCCTTGTAGACGGGAACCTTCAGGTTGGTTCTCCTGTCCATTTGTTGCTTCCATCATAGGTGGGGCCACCATCTGGGCTACATTATGTGCCAGAGTTGCCAGAGCTTCTCTGAGGTTTCGGCATTCGTCCATTAGTGCTCTTTGTGCCTCTGTCATTTGATCAACCCGCTCTTCAGTAGTTGGTCTATTTTCTTGGCCTGTCCCTGCCATATCACTGCTGCCCCTTGACTGTTTGTCGAGGCTGTTTTTGGAGTAAAATGAGAGTCTGTTGACGTAATAGGGCTTATAAAAAGGGGAGAAATTGGAGTCTCATTTGACTTTTGTGTACTTTCCGTGCTTTTAACCGATCGAGGTGATACAGGCATCGGTGATCCTATCATCAGTGCTTTACCTTTCTGTGCTTTTGTCCATTTGGTCCTTGGGGCAGCCAAAGCCAGAAAATCGTGCGACGAGAATTGCGGAGCAGCTTGTTCAGGATAAATTGCCGGTGGAGCGAGCTCGGGTTTTCTTCTTGCTAGACTTCGCGTGATTGGTCCCTCAGCTCTTGGTACCGATAATTTCGCCTTGTGGTCTTTTAAGGTCTTTTCTTTTGTCTTTCTAGACAAGACCAAAGTCCAATTTTCATCACTTTCCTGTGGTTGGGGTGATACGGAAATGACTCTAACTGTTACTTGAGTCGTTTTGCACCTGCTTGTAGTGCTTGCTTTCGTATGTTCAGGAGTTTGGTTTGGCGCATATTCGATTACAAACCCAGTAGCGGTGAATCGGAAGTTCACTTTTCTCGCAATGTTAGCCATTAGTAATGTTATGTGATTGAATTTGAGTACCTTCAATAATAAAACATACATGAAATTAGTATGTGAAAGACTTAGTAAACTATCTTAGAGATGAAGGGGAGAATGTTCCCACTGAGAGTCGCCATTTTGGAGTCTTATAGACGCCAAAAACAGTGATGAGAGTCTCATAACTTTCTCCAATGTTAGTGTTAAATAAGATAAATTCCCCAGCAGAGTCGCCATTTTGTTTCGACAAGGAAACAAAAGTGTTTGATTTGGGAATTATCTTATTCAAACATAACAATGGAATAGTTACAGAAACAATCATCACACTTTATTGATTCTGAATTCATTTACATCCTCGGGTATCCCTTGATTCTAAGATAGTTTACAAAGAATTCATTGCAAGTTACAATTATCATAGCTAAATGTAAATTTTGACAGCATAGCAGCGCTGATCTCAATCGTCTTCTATGACTTAGAAGGAATAGACAAATCGGCCAATAATCTTCAAAAGAACGGAGATTCCGGCAGCATTTCAGTACTATTTCGGTCATCCCTTGAAACTTAGGAGGAATACGCCTTTTCGTCGATGATTTCCTCCTTTTCTCCTGAACAAGAAGACTTGAAGACTTCTTAAAGATTTAAAGACTCTACCCATTCAAAGAAGAAGATAACCCATTCTTTGTTATAGATCACAAATAAGTTTCGGTTTGCGCGGGTCAAGAACGACATGCTTTGCACGAGTCCGCGCAAACTATAGGAGCCCAGTGCTCCTTTGCGCGGATTCGCACCTTCTGTCTCTTTCTTCGTCTTTCTTTTACTCTGAAATCTTCGAACCCCTCTTAAGAGAAAGAACGGGGTATTTATAGACATTTTTACAGGTGTAAAACTCTGTTCTGGTCGATTTGGGACAAAATAACACCCAACAATTTTTATACCTCAGTCATACACTTTGCGTGGATACGCGCAAACGACATGCTTTACCCGATCTTGCGCAATCTATTAGTCTCGCGCAATCTGTCTTCCGTGAGTAACCCGCGCAGACTGTTTACTTTGCGCGGTCCAGCGCAACCTCTTCACTTTGGGCGAACCCGGGCAAAGTCTCCTTCAAACTGATTTGTTTGATCTTCAAACTGATTTGTTGATCTTTCTCTTCTTCATTTCTTTGTTTATTTTATGCCTCAACACCATCCCTCTAAAAAAACTTGATTTGGGCGATCCTTTAATAGAAAAAGTTTGGTCATTGATATAGATTGTTTGGGCGATCCTTTAATAGAAAATTTTTTATCGTTGATATAGATTGTCCTTCATGTGGGACCTAGTTTTGGTTGACCATTATTCTAAAAAATGACTTTGATCAGATGATCCTAACCAAGATCAATTAATAAGATGAATGATCATTGATATAGATTGTTTGGGCAATCCTTTAATAGAAATTTTTTTTATCGTTGATATAGATTGTCCTTCATGTGGGACCTAGTTTTGGTTGACCATTATTCTAAAAAATTATTTTGATCGGATGATCCTAACCAAGATCAATTAATAAGATGAATGATCCATATTAGAGAAATGGCATGATCATTTTGATTGTAATAGGATGAATGATCCATTTTGACTATCCATCATGTGACATGCACCTCCTATTATGATTTTCACCTTTGATTATGCATCCCTCCCAAAAATCAATATATGATCAATAGCTATAAAAATTTACACACCATATTATTATAGTATAAATCGTTGTTCTGGACCGTTCATTGTGTGGAACCCACTTTGATATTATTATCTCTTCTAATGAATGGAAGCATAAATGGATGTTGAATATTGGTTTTACTTAAAGGTGTTCATCCCTTGCATGTTTTCAAAAGTGCCTCTTTCTATTTCTCTCGATCTTGTTACAGGTCTAAATAGTTGCATAGGATCGACTTATGTCAGAATTGGTCTTTTGATTACTCGATTGTCATGGTAAGAGCTTGAGTTATTAGTTCTTGTATGAAAGTACTTCCCTAATTGTTCATGTGAAAGATTTCTAGGTCAATAGTTGAATATTATCCACATGAGCCATACCCCATTTAACAAACTGAGGGTTATAATAATTTCAAATCTAGGTGGTGTTGCTTTCAGGTATTTTTTTTATGTGCACATGGATGCCTTAACCTGAATTATTTCCTATGTCTATGAACTGCAGATGGACAATGAGGGTACCCTTGCAAGATGGTTCTAAATGGGGAGGTTGCAACTAATGTCGAAAGCTTGGCACGAGATCTACACAATGAACACTCACCCTCGCAAGCTGGTTCTAAATGGGAAGGTTACAAGTAATGTTGAAAGCTTGGCACGGGTTGTATATAATGAACACTCTTTTCTGATAATCTTTTCCACCCACGAATACGACCTGATTTTAACAAGATTAAGGCCGATAAATTGGACCCTTTTAAAAATCAGGTTATGTTACCATACAACAAGATAGGTATGAGAAGAACATCCTAAACAAGTATCTTGAGATACATGACAATGCCATATGGCTTAGGAGATGCTTTTTTTTTTTCCAAATATTAAATGCGTTTGGGTCCTACAGGTCCATACCTTGTTAATTGGGTATGGTCTCATGAGTTCCCGAGTCCTTTTGGGTCCGGGTTTTCATGTAAGCTATGCATCGAATGCAACAATAGTCATGAACATGACTATAAAGACCTTTAAGAACAAAACCCTTTTTTTCCCTTGAAAGTTCAAAAATATAAAAGCCATATGGCAATGTAAACCATCTTTATCTAAGTATTCTCAAATCAATGACTACAGTGAAATCAAATGGAGCAAGCACCCTATGGAAACACCGCATGTTCTCCAAAGTAAACTTCTCTCGAACTTGAGGGCCGACGGATCATTTAGAGAACAATCCACATCTTCCAGCAGATTGGATCTACTTTTATATGGATCTCAGAAATCCCTCTACCTAGAGAAAGCAAGGTGGTAGAAAGTGTAAGTGTTATGGTCTCATGCTCCTTGGATTGTCAAAGTTTGTGGTGCCAAAACCTCTTGTGTGCCAAAACTTCTATCTGTGTGTCTTGTGTTTGTATGTTGATATTTATATGAGATTCAAGACGACATCATAATGGTTCAAGACATGTACGGTGCTCGACTTCAAGAAATGCAAGGGTATGTTCTTTGTCCTCTTCCGTATGCATCAATGCTCAAAGCTATATCAATAAGAAGAGTGTTTGTTCAAAGACTCAAGTGCATTTCGAGACTCAAGTACTACTCAAGTTGAAGATTAAATTCAAGCTGTAGAAGATCTCAAGATCAAGCTACATCAAGTAGAGATCTCAAGCTTCAAAGGTTAACCATTATCTGAATGAATGAAGTTCAATGTTCATACTTCATGTTCCAGGTATGATAAACCTTAGTTTGACCTTAGGGTAGGTCACTTTGTATACATAATTTAAGATGAATCTTTTTACATGAATTTAGTATGTTCTAAGACTAGTCCTGGACCTTGTTCGACCAGTCCTAGACCTGGTTCGACCAGTCCAAGAAATTCCACGACCAGTCCTAAGTTGTTGAAGATTTTCAGAATTTTTTGGTTATTCTCCGACCAATCGTGGGGGCTGTTCGACCGGCCAGGGTGGTCACGACTCATCCTTCGACCAGTCCTAGAACTACGACTCAAACTCCAACAACCAAATCTGGTTTCCTACGACCAGTCCTAGGTCTGCTTCGACCAGTCGTAGGTGGTCTATGACCAGTCGAAGGGTCCCTACGACCAGTCGTAGAACTGATTTTTCAGATCGCGCTTAATTTTTTAAATGTCGTTGGAGCTACGACCAGTCGAAGGTTCCTAAGACCAGTCGTAGAAGCGATCTTTGCTTCTATAAATTGAGCATGAATTTTAGAGTTTTATATCGATTAATTTTGAGAAAATTCAAGCCTCCACTCTGAGATAAGTTGTGTTCATTTTAAGCTACACTGTGCATATTTAATATTCTTTTTGTTAGCTTTTCTTATTTGATTTTATTCCTATATTCCAATCTTATTTGAAAAAGAGGAATTGTTGTATTCTCTCTTCATTGGAATTAAAATCAAATAGAGCTACGCCCAATTTGGTTTAATTTAAAATCAATTAGAACCTAGAACCATTTCTTAAGTGAGTATTGGACATTGAACATTGATTCGAACTTCTACTCTGATTGGTTCTACTGGGCTGCTACAAAAGGAGAAATCCAGGTATTTTACATTTATTGTAAATTCCTTTATTTTGGTTTTGTTTGAGATTCGCCAGAAAAATCTCATTGTGTTGGTTATCTAAGGAGAGCCAGAAAACTCAGAAAGTGTGGGTTTTTGGATTGTGTAAGCCCAAGTTAAAAAGACACAATTGTGAAGGTTTTAGGTGAACCTGTAAAACCTGTTTGATAGTGAACACTAATATCCCCTGTGTGAGGATATTAGGAGTGGAGTAGCAACCTGTGTGACTGTTGTTTAACAGTTGGTGAACACACAGGCGAACCACTATATATCAGCGTGTTTTGTGATTTGAATGCTCTTTTAATTTCTATCTCTTTAATCATTCAGATTTGTGGAATGTATATGTGGATGTGAATGTTGTAATCTTTACATTTCAAGCAAAGTGGGGAATGTTGTAATAGTTTAGAATTTATTTCTTGCTATTTCCTTTATTTCCTTTCAGTTTAAGTTTTGATATTCAATTTGTTCTAGTAAGGTTGTCTTACCATAAACCCTTAGTTTTTATGGTGCAAAGGTTGTCCTTAGAACAATATTAGTATCAAGCTCTTTAGTTAAGATTGCTTTACATTTCAGTTCTTTGATTCATTTAAAGTACTATTCTTTATTTTTATAAGGCTATCGTTCTTCAATTCCGCTGTTAAAATTTTAATTTGGCACTATCCTATTCACCCCCCCTCTAGGACATATAGCTTGGCCTTTTCAAGTGGTATCAAAGCCTAATAGCTCGTTTCTTAATTCTTTATTCTTGGATTCATTTCCTGAGCTAACGATCTAAGCTATAATTAAGATGTCAAATTTTGATAGCCTTTCAGTCACTAGGCCTCCACCCTTTGATGGCTCCAACTATGCCTATTGGAAAGCCAGGATGAGGATTTTCCTCAAATCAATGGATGAGAATGTGTGGCTTACCACAGTGACTGAATCGAACCCTCCTACCACTGAAGTGACTTGTATCGACGGTTCAAAATTAATGAGAGTAACACCATTTTTCTCATGGACCACTCTTCAGAAAAGTGAGGGTAGTGCCAATGCAAAAGCACTAAATGCAATCATTTGCGCACTATCACCGGATGAGTTCAAAAGAATTATATCCCGTGATACTGCAAAGCAAGCTTGGGATATATTAGAAATGACACATGAGGGTACTTCAATTGTCAAAAAATCTAAAGTCCAACTCCTCACAACCAAATTTGAAGAAATTCATATGGAGGAAAATGAAATGTTTATGGACCTCTACACTAGATTAAATGACATTGTAAACTCTATGTGGGGTCTTGGCGATAAAATCCCAGAAAGTAAAGTATGTGCAAAGATAGTACGCTCACTACCTGAACGGTTCAATTATAAGGTAACCGTGATCCAGGAACTACGTGATACGGACAATATAAAGGTAGAAGAGTTGGTTGGGTCTTTACAAACCTACGAATTATCTTTTAAAGCTCCTAAAGGTAAATCTATTGCGCTTAAATCTTCTAAATGTATTTCTCAAGATTCTGATTTAGAAAATTCTGAAGATGATATGGCCCTTCTTGCTAAAAATTTTTACAAGATTTTCAAAAGTCAAAAGAGGGTTGATTTTCAAAAATCAAATGATAAGAAACGTTCTAAATCAAAATCTAAAACTTGGAAATCTTTGAAAGATAGTCAATGTTACAACTGCCAAGAATATGGGCATTTAATAAACAAATGTCCTAAAATAGACAAACCTAAAAAGAAAGGTATGTTGGCTACTTGGGATGAATCTTCTGGCACTGAAGCCTCTTCTAAATCGAGAAGATTCTGAAAATGAGTCGGGCAATGAAGTTAAGGCCCTTATGACTCTAGCCAAGTTCACTTTTCAGATCATGATGATTTAACTAGTGAAGAAAATCTGAATAGTGATTATGAAAATGAAGAAGATCTTCAAGATGCTTATAATGCCCTATACAAGGAAAGTTGTAAAATTGTCGTAAAACTAAAACTTCAAAAAGAAAAGTTTTTAAAACTTAAAGAAAATTTTGAGTCTCTTGTTTTAGAAAAATCCCATATTTCAAATTGTTTTGAAAAGACTAAATGTGATTTAGAATTCAAAACCACCCTGATTGAAAATCTTAAATCTGAAAATGACAAACTTAAGTTTGAAAACTCTTCACTTTTGAGTTTGAAGGATACATGGAGGTATGCCCAAGGAGATCCAAGTTTGAGAAACTTTTATCTGGATCTAGAAAATGTGGTGACAAATCCGGCTTGGGCTATGATAAAAATGTACCTTCTAAACAGAAAAATACTCCTCCTAAGTTTGTGAGAGGAGAAACCTCTAACTCAAAAGGGAAAAGTATTAATCAGAGTTTTTATAAAAATGCTAAAACTTTTCAAAAACCTAAAAGCAATTATGTCAACTATAAAACTCAAAACCAAAATCCTTTAGTAGAAAAAATAGTTGATTTGCTTAAGGAGCTCTTAAAATCTAACTCAGTGGGTCACTCGTACAAAAATTACAAAAATAAGAAGACCAACTATACTCCTAAATCCAAAACTGTAATGAAATGGGTTCCTAAAGTTACTTGCTTGGTTGCCCACACTGCTTTCAAAGCTACAAGTCATTCGAAGTGGTACTTAGACAGTGGATGCACAAGTCATATGACAGGCGACAAGGTTTTATTCACCGATCTTAAAGATATGACTGATGGGTCAGTCACATTTGGTGATAGTAGCAACTACAAGATTATTGGCCAAGGTACGGTTCAACTCTATAACCTTCCCTTATTTAAGAATGTTTTATATGTTAAGAGGTTAAAACACAACTTGTTAAGCATATTGTTTCGACAAGGAAACGAATGTGTTTGATTTGGGAACTGATCTTATTCAAACATAACAATAAGAGTACTTAGAACAATCATAATATTTTTCATTAATATTGAGTTCATTTACATCCTTTCTATATCCCTTGATTCTAAGGTGGATCATTTAGAATAGAAGAATTGTCCTAAGTGTAATTGTCATTGTCCAATATAAATTTCGGCAATATTCCGGCGCTATTTCAGTCATCTCCTAAATACTTAGGAGGAATTGCTGAATTGATCATCCAATCTCCCTGGAGACAGAAATTTTGACAGCACTCCGGCAGCTTCTCGGTCATCTCCTAACACTTAGGAGGAATGTTGAATTCATCAACTGATCTCTCTTTTCAAAGAAAGGCTTGAAGATCCAGCAGCATTTCGACCTCTTGGATACTTGACCCAGTTATGTGACCCGCGCAACAATTAACCTCGTTGCGCGGTCCGCGCAACTGATCGTTGCCTCTGCTCTCTACCTTCAGTTGCTCCACTCCAGTTTCCTGAAATCTTCAATCCCCTAAGTAAGAGGAGGAGCGGGGTATTTATAAGCCCCACACACGTGCCAATCCTCAATTCTTGTGTCAGTGATTCCTTGATTGTGTGACCCGCGCAACTGACTTCTTGGTCTAGCGACCCGCAGAACGTGTCATCTTGATTGCGTGATACGGTGAACCCATCTTCTTGCTTCTGCGACCCGCGATACTTATCTTCTTGCTTCGACCCCCCGCGCAATGGACCTTCTTGCTTCCACGTCCCGCGCAACGGACCTTCTTGATTCCGCGACCCGTGCAACGGATCTTCTTGATTCCTCCACCCGCGCAACCGATCTTCTTGGTTCCGCGACCCGCGCAACCAATCTTCTTAGTTTCGCGACCCGCGCAACTTATCTTCTTGGTAATATTTTTTATGCTCCAACAGATACCCCCTTGATCTGTTCTTTGTTCCCTTGAATCAAAGAATCAGGATCAATCCATAACTTTGTCTTTTTCGTCAACTGGTTGCGTGATCTATGCAATGGACGCCCGAGTACCGTACTCGGCTCGCTTTGCTATAAATAGTGAGTCTTAATCTATTTTCATAACTCACGATTTCTGCAGCGGAGCTCTGGTGAAATTTTTCTTCCCGCACAACTATCACTTGTTGCGCGACCTGCGCAACTGATCCTTCGTTTGCGCAAGGCTCCAATCCATTACGCTGCCCGCACAACGTCAATTCCGTTGCGATCTGCGCAACTTTCAAATTTCAATTCTGTGGCGTGACTCGCGTAACTTCTAATTCTGTTGCGCGATCCGCGCAACTATCATTTCAGCAAATCTCCCAGACTTAGCTTATTTCCCGTATCATGGCTCGAACCAAGAGGACTTTTGTCGCCATCAACCCTCCTTCCAATCAACCATCTCATCAAGAACTGCCAAATACTGAAGCATATCAGACCATAACTCCTCAGGCAGTAGGATCACCATCTTCTCCAGCTCAACCTTTGTCTAAGCGCTTCAAAACTACTGCTAGACGTCCCTCCTACATAAAAGAGCCCGTACTCCCCACTTTTGACTTTACCTCACCCATTAAATCATTATCTTCCCCTATTCACAGGGCCATTGCCATGGGCGACTTGACAATGCCTCCAAGGCACGGTCGTGAATACGATTGGGATGAATGGTTGAAAACTACAGTACATTATCCAACGATTAGTCAAAGACCACCAGTCAGAGAAGATACCCCTCCTCCTTCCAGGCCCAAGAAGCATCATCGAAACAAGGCCAAAGAGTTTCAGGAGAAGATTAAGGAGCACAATAGGAAGAAGCTCAACAACTCCTGGGACTCGGTCCGTGAAATCCAGGGTTTCATAAATTCGACAACCCATATAAGCAGGGTATTGTCTCTCTTCCAATCAGTATTCACCACCATCATCCCATGCTGATCTGTGAAATGAGGGACTACCTGACTGCAGAAAGATTGGCTTACACGGAGTCTTGGTCTTTCAAGGAACCTAAATTACTAGAAGGGATTTTGTAGCCTCCAAGACCGAGACAACGGATAGACAACATTCATTCCATGATTTTTCTCGTCTCCTCTTACGATGTTCATAGTCTATATCCCACCTATTTTTTATGAAACCCTCAAACAGTGCTTCAGCCACCGTCCCTTTATTTGAAGCCCAGAAGAATTCAGAACCAGAGGTTTTCTGACTCCCCAAAATTACTATTTTGAGTGGGCTACCACATTTTTAGCGAAACACTCTAAGACTTTGTCAGATATCGGTGTCTTTCTGCCGGTAGAAGCAATGTCGTGTTCTTTTTGCAAAGAACCTTCCATTTTGAAGGCATTCCTCAACTATTGGTGCCCCTCCACCAATTCCTTTCATCTCCCTAAAGGTGAAATGAGCATCACGTTATGAGATATTCACAAGATTACTGGCCTACCCATAACTGGCAAATTCTTTGATGAATTCATTTCCACCAATGAAGAATTCGCTTTTATCTCTTCTCCCGATCGCATCCCTTCTATTTCGGAGTCGACCATCGAACTCTTCAAAGAAATGTCGAAATTTCCAAACATCCATAAGATTCGTCCCATGCAATGGTTGGCGCACTTTAGCCAAGCTCTGAAGTAATTCCCTTCTTCTCTGATCCCCTTTTTTATTATGGCTGAATGTGTATGTATATAATCTTGATTTCATTTGCTTACCTTTTCAGATTCAATGGGAATCATTCACGCGAATTGGAGCGCCTCAGAAAGCGTATAAAAGGTCACGCTGAATATTCTGTTTGTGGGGAACTTGCCACATTTATTGCATACTGGTTAAGTGTAGTGGTCTTCCCCAGTTCCAAATCAGCGGATGCTATTTGCCCATCGGTGTTTGTAGTCGCAGGTGCCATGGCAAAAGGAATGAGGTTTTCTCTTGCTCCGTCTGTCCTTTATTCAATCTACAGAGGTTTTGGAGAAATTGCATGCCACGTGAAGAGCCCTTCCGTCGGTTCTGCTTCAACTTACATACCATGGCATTATTTTCTGGGTTGGCTTGGCGTCTACTTTCCCTAGACTTTCGAAGTTCCCGAAAAAGCTTACGTTCATCCTTCCAAAGTTCCTCTCTACTTTTTCCAAAAGAGGTCTATGGCCAAAAGATCTTACGACTGGGCCAAGGATACCATTTCTTATGATACCAAGATAAACTACTTCCACTTTGGCCTTCCTCGTTACATTATAGATACTGAAAAGGCGAACACAGACTCACTCTCTTCAGCAGAAAGAGGATTTTTCATATTCATCCGATCATGCAGTCTTCCCCAGAGGGAAGGGACCGAATTCTGACGAGAACCATATTATCCAAGTCGCTTTGCACGTCAATCGGTTTTGACTAGGCAGTACTAGAAGACTGTGGATTAGTGACTCGGAGAATGCGAAGTTACGGGTGGACCGTTTAACTGGGCGATGATCTGGAAGCAATTATTGGGCCAGGCCAGTTCTTCTTTTATCATCCCAGGATGTGATCGTATCCCACGATCGTCATACAACCATATGAGATGGTGGGTACACCAGTCATACCTGGTCCAAAAAAGTTTGCCAGTGTCTAAGCCAATATGGCTTCCTGCCCCCCGGGCTTAATGGTCATACTATTGAAGCGGGAGTTGGGTTCATCGCGGAGACCAGTCACGCTCCCTCTAGTGGTCATCATTGTATCATGATCTCAGTAGACGAACCCATTCGTGAGATAAAACCAGATAACACCCTTGAAGGATGGACAGCATACGGCGATACTCGTGAGTTTGAACAGATTCCCATTCATCAATCACACAGAGAAGAGGTCGCAGAACAGTCTACCCATCAACCAGGGATTAATGCCAGTCCTACTAATCAGCCTTCTTCTTCTACTCACCCTCAACAACAATCGGCTTCTTCTCCCGTATCCAGGGCTATTCACCTCCCACCGCAGCCAGTTTCTTCTCCAATGACAAGATCCCGAACACGCGCTCAAGCTTCACCGCAGGGAGAGGCTACTACTGCTGTTCCAGTTCAAGTTACTGTGGATATTCCACCGGGAGATTCCTAATCTCCTCATTTTAAAGGCAAGTAAGTCATTGTCGAAGATTCGAGCACAGAAGATACTGTTGGTGAAGATTCAACTTCTCGTCTGGGTACACTTCTTCTGATGAGAGCGAGGTAGGAGGGAAAATCAAGAAAACGCTTATGAGGAGGGAGAAGTGGATGTCAGCGGTGAAGATGATACAATTGAGGAACACATTCCTATTGATGAGGGACATATTCCTTCAGCTTCTGGTGCCATTCCTGCAAAGACTTCTTCTGTAGCAAGGGAAGAGGAAGAACCCCTCGATTATGGAGAATATGGATATTCGCCGCGTAAGAGAATTTTACTATCGCTATTTACTTTTGTTCCTCCTTTCTTTCTTATCTCACACACTTTATTTCAGGTGATCATGCTATGAATGCGAAGGTGAATAGTGCCTCTCCTCTAAACCTGCCTCCTGTCGCACCATCAGCTTCACCAAGATTTCCCATACCTGCGCAATCAACGGCACGTGAGATCACTTTTCCAGAGGAGCTAATTGACTTGCTCATCACTGCTACTACTGTCCCGAGTGTTGAACACGGAATAGCTTCTCCGGCAGGACTAGCTAACCTTCCCATCCCTGGTACTACTGCCACTATGAGTGCCCAAAACAGGGCTCGTCCTTTGCAGAGATGATAGAACCTGATCCTTCTCTTACCCGAGAGATGCTATCATTTGCCGCTTTGGTACCAGCAAAAAGTATATTCCTTTATCTTGTTCATACTATCCTTATTACCTGTGCATAAAACTTTCATTATAATCTTTCACATTTCATTCCTTTAATAAGAAACTTACCTCAAAGCGGTGCAACTAGCTCTGGTTCTATCGGCACTTCATTGAATGCGTCATCATTTGAGAAGATCTCTGCTCATAAATTAGCCTTGATCAGAAATTCGGTACTGGCTATTGTCGAAATTTTCAAAGATCCTGCTCAATGGTCTGATTTAGGCGTCGCTCTAGATGTTTTGGACAGCGCTTCTCGAATGGCTAGAGTTGATGTTTCCTCCGTGCGTGATTCTCTCTTAAGGTTTCATAATTCGATAACCGCTATGTCATCAGCTGTAACTATAACTGTTTCTCCCGAAATCTTGGAGTACAGGAAGCAGCTCGCGTATTCTAAGGAGAGAGTTTCTCAACTTGCTCCTCTTATCTCTTGCCACGATCAAGAACAATCATCTTTACAAGATCAACTGAAGACTTTTGTTAATGAAAAAGTATCTGTTCAAGATCGTGTTACGGTCCTGAAGCAAGAGATTTCACAGTTAGAAAGACAGAGTTTGGAGATAGAGTTAAATATCGAAAGAGTCTAGGAAAAGATAGAATGCAGCTGTCATTCTGTAGACTCTGAGAGATCCGAACTGGTGAAGAATGAAAAGCTGATCATTTCTTTGGAAGAAAAGCTAGCTGATGCTCTGGATCCTGCCCAATTGATTTCAAATGCTCGATTGGAGCATGTTGCTGCTCAAGTTAGTTTTCAGGATAATTTGCAACAATGCTTGGCAGCATTAGGTATCACAGGAGAATTGTAAAATGTATAACTTTGATATATTTTGCTACTTGTTCATGCTTTCAAAATTGTAAATAACTTATGACATTCAGAGGATGATGCTTTGTATGTGATATTTTGACTAATGTGCTTATGATACATTATGCTCTTTTTATTTTATTTTGCTATTTTATTATATATATATATATATATATATATATATATATATATATATATATATATCCTCTTATGCTCTATCAGTAAGGATTTCCTAGATGATCCTTATCTTAATTGGCGATACTAGGTTTTAGTTCATTTAGCCACACACAGTTTAAGCTCTTGAGTAGTGGAGCATACACAGTCTAAGCTCTTGAGTAGTGGAGTTGGGTCTCACGTGATGGTCTCTGTAACTCTTAAGAGTTCGCTGGACTCCTCACTACCTAGGGAGTTCACAAACCGCGATCCATCAGAGGGGCTTAGTGAAGCTACCGGGGCGGTGAACTCGGTTGGTTTTACGCACAGGGTTGGCCGCGGTAACTCTCTAGAGTTCACAGAACTCGCAAGGCTACCTTTGGGGTACCAAACCTAGGGCCGCCAGTCCATTAATGAGTAGGTTTAAGCCCTTCCTCATGAGTTAGTACTGGAATCAAACCATAGATCTGGGGGGTCTTATGCACGGTTGGCCTATCTAAAGCTCACACTGCGGCCCTTATTTTCTTCGTCTGCAAGGTCGAGCCCATTCACGGGAGGGCACTTTCCTCCGTTCCCCGTGACGTTGCCGGAAAGCTATACAGACGGCATAGGGGTTACGCGTGACTGGCCATTAGAGACTTTTAGCCTTTTAGGCTTTTGGTCGCTGGCTTCGTCAGCTGCCCGCATGGGTATGCGTACGATGGCCTTCACGGGCTTTTTAGGGCCACTGGCTTCTCTTGCTGCCCGAATGGCGATCTTGATAGGTCTCATGCGTAGCTGGCCCTTTTAGAGCCTGATCCTTTTAGAGCTTCTGGTCCTTTTAGAGCTTGATCCTTTTAGAGCTTCTGGCTCTTTTAGAGCTTGATCCTTTTAGAGCTTCTGGCTCTTTTAGAGCTCGATCCTTTTTTTAGGATTGGCTCTTTTGGGATTTAGCCCTTTTTTAGGATTCGACCCTTTTAGGATTTGGCCCTTTTAGGATTTGGTCCTTTTAGAGCTTGGTTAGACTGCCTTGAAATGTCTTAACAGATAATATGAAATGTAATCGCCGTTGTTATGAGAATGATATTCGTCTCTAGCTGAGATTGATACGTCATCACCTCTGCTAATATCTCCAAAGGTATCCGTCTGTGTTGTTTGTAATATACCAGCTTGGCGACCCTATCAATTTCAGCAGAGTTTTGCAAAGCTCGCTTAATAATAATGATTATGGACACATATTTTTGATATGCTCGCGAACTGCTTGTTTATTCATTTGATGCTTGTTTCGACAAGAAAACAAATGTGTTTGATTTGGGGGATTTATTCAATGATAACAAAGAAAGAATAAGAGAACATTGATCACATTTATTCTGAGTTCATTTACATCCTCTGATTCCCTTGATTCTGAAAACAAAGCACAATCAATCAATGCAATTAAAGAGAAGATAGCTTGATGGAAATTTCGGCAGCATTCCGACGCCATTTCGGTCATCTCCTAGATACTTAGGAGGAATTGCTGAATTGATCAACCAATCTCCAATGAGATAGAAATTTCGGCAGCATTCCGGCGCTATTTCGGTCATCTCCTAAGTACTTAGGAGGAATTGCTGATCTGATCAGCCAGTCTTCAATGAGATGGAGCATCCTTCCGGTCATTCTTCCTTGAAATATGAAGAAGCCCGCTGAAATGTAGCCAGGCCCCGAAGAAATCAGGCCGATTATGTTAAACGGGCCTAAAAAGTCCCCCAGAATGTAAGATCATGGGGTTGCCACCGTCCGTTTGGCTTGAAACTTTATGTGCAGCCTTAGAACCACAGATTAGCCGTGCTTTCAGCTCCTAGATCCTTCTGGAAATGGCTAAACTGATAAATCAGCCCCTGAGATCGTGATTTGCGGCCCTGCCTGATATCTGGATATGCTTCAGACTCGGTCCCTACACGTTAAATACAATGGGCAAGTGAATGTATGGAACAGATTTTCCGTGAACATCATGCTAGGCCTTGCATGCACATTGCATGTACATGGTACCCAAGTGCACGAGCCGTGCACGGGATCTTCTCAAAGTCGGTCAGCAGCGCTGACCGACTCTTCTTCTTCATTTCCAAAAGACGCACAGCGTCCTTCCTACGCTAGCCGGTTTTGTGTAGTGTGGCCCACTCACCACTCCATTGAATGATCAGAACCATCCATACTCTTTAGAGGATGGGCTTTACCCTTACCTAGATGTCCTTCTGTCTCCATGCAGTCGAATGCAAGATCTCAACCGTTGAATGTGGAATGGATGGCGGAGTAGATAACCTAGCTGGCCGCACTGATTTTACTTCAAAAATGGTCTTTCCTTGGTGGTTTTCCGTCATGAATTCAATGGATGGAGTAGATTTCTTCATCTCTGTTGATCTGGGGCCCACTGAATTTCACAGAGTCGACGTACGTCGACTCTGTCAAAAACAGAGTTTCCGTCTCTTTGTTGTGGGCCACACTCGTGCCGTAAATGAAGGATCTGAGTCGTCCATCAGGTAGAGGGCGAAAAACCAATCGAAACCATGCTAAGCTTTGGTGACCATGCTCCTCCATATGATCGTTATGGCGATCATAAACGGACCGTTGAGCCTCCATTGCAGCTTGATTATCTTGGTAGGACACATCATCGGTTGATCAAAACTGGCTTTTCACGGTCGAAATCCCGGGAGTAAGATATTGGACGGTGTGGATCTCTCAAAAGATGGCCGTATTGGCCCCGCCAGCAACACAACAAACTTCTTCCTTTAGACTTCTCCCGTACTTTGCGCGGAACCGCGCAAACCACTTTCATTGCACGGAACCACGCAAACGAATTTTCTTCTTTCAAACGTGGCTTTGCGCGGATGGCATACGGGACTTCTCCCATACCTTTGCGCGGAACCGCGCAAACCACTTTCATTGCGCGGAACCGCGCAAACGCTTTCTTCTATCCCTTTCTCACCTTGCTTTTCTCTCCCTTTTGGCCCAGCAATTGATCTCACCGATCCAACCCCTTCAAATGAAGCTGGGAGGGGTATTTATAGGCCCCACCACTCTTACAGAGTGGTGATCACCACCACCTATCACTTCACATATGAACAACCTCTCTCCTTAAACCATGGTGACCACCAAGCTTCTTCTTAAATGGTGGTGTACCACCCATTTCCCTTAAAATGACATCTCTTGCACTCTTTTTACCAAACTACCCTTTTCAATACTTTTTACTGAAATACCTAAACTACCCTTGGAGATGGAATTTTACCAAAATACCTAAACTACCCCTTGATATGGATTTTTACCAAAATACCTAAACTACCCCTTGATATGGATTTTTACCAAAATACCTAAACTACCCCTTGATATGGATTTTTACCGAAATACCTAAACTACCCCTTGATATGGATTTTTACCGAAATACCCCCGGACATGAAAATTACCAAAATACCCCTGGACATGGAAATTACCGAAATACCCCTGGACATGGAAATTACCGAAATACCCCTGGACATGGAAATTACGAAATACCCCATGGACATGGAAATTACGAAATACTCCTAGACATGGAAATTACCGAAATACCCCCGGACATGGAAATTACCGAAATACCCCCGGACATGGAATATTTTTTTATGTCTCAACAATGCTATATATTCTTGCCCCCTTTTAATGTAGAATCATTATGCTGATAATATTCTGGATCAAAATCGAGATATTATGCTGATAATATGCTGGTCAGAACTTCTTCAGGGACGATATCTTTTGATGAAGCGAGCATTGACTGGTATACCGATACCTTGTCCATCTTGATTTACAACTCTGTACGCCCATTGGAGTACACTTCCTTTATTATATATGGCCCATCCCATTTAGGCTCGAACTTGCCCCCTGTTCGGTGGGTGACCACTATAGGTCTTTTCAATATTAGCACCATATCTCCCTTTTTGAAAGAGCAGTATTTAACTCGCTTATCGAAAGCAGCCGATATCCTGGCCTAATATAATTGCAATCGCTGTTGGGCTGCCAGGCGTTTCTCATCCAACAAATCTAGCTCTTTCAGTCTTATTTTTGCATTTTCATCATCTGTTATGGACTGATGCACTGCCACTCTGAGCGATGCCGCTTGCATTTCGATTGGGATGACTGCCTCTACGCCATATACCAATGAATACGGTGTTGCTTTTGTTACCGTACGATGAGAAGTTCTGTATGCCCATAATGCTTCTTGCAATTTATCGTCCCAATCACGTTTATTTCCTGTCACTGTTTTTTTCAATATTTTGACTATCGTTTTATTAAATGCCTCTGCTAATCCATTGGCCAGTGGATAGTAAGGTGTTGAGAACGAATGTCAAATGTTGAATTTCTGACATAACTTTTCCATGCCTCTGTTTTTGAAGGGGTGCCATTATCTGTAACGATTTTCTTTGGAATACCATGGCGGTATATTATGACGTGCCAGATGAAATTAACCACATCCTTTTACTGCTTTTGCCGATTCATATGTAATAGTGTATTCTGAAAGTAACAAATCCCTTTGGCCAATCTTCTCGACAATAGTGGTCTTGTCATCAGAAACTTTATCGAATCTGCTCTTGAGATTAAAGTTATCTCATAAGAGAGACAATAATGTTCTAGTTTCTGTACTGCGAATATTAGCGCCAAGCATTCCTTCTCAATTGGGGAATAATTGCATTCCGCACCTACCAACGTTCGACTTAGATAATAAAGAGCAGTCTCTTTCCCGGCTTCATTTATCTAAGCTAACAAAGCACCTAAAGAATTTTCAGCTGCAGATATATATAAAATAAGTGGCTTTCCTTTTATTGGAGCTGTCAGTACTGGCGGTTGTTTCAACAGTTCCTTTATCGAATCAAATGCATTCTGACAGGCTTGATCCCATACGAACTCTGTATCTTTCTTCATTAAATGCGAGAATGGCTAACATCTTCCAGCCAAATTTGAAATAAAACGGCGAATGTATGCCAGCTTTCCTTGTAAACTTTTCAATTCTTTCAGTGTTGTTGTGTAGGCATATTTTAAATGGCTTTAACTTTCTCGGGGTCGATCTCGATGCCCCTATGCCGTATAACGAAACCAAGAAATTTACCCGAAGACACCCCGAATGCACATTTAGCTAGATTCATTTTTAACTGCTTCTTTCTCAATCGGCGAAAGACTGATGTTAAGTGTTCGCGGTGCTTCTGATGATCTCCCGACCTGACTACCAAGTCATCTACGTAACACTCTACATGTTTATGCATCATGTCTTGGAAGATATTTTGCATTGCCCTTTGATATGTTGCTCCCACATTTTTAAGACCGAATGACATAACCTTATAGCAATAAATTCCAAGCGGCGTTCTGAATGCTTTTGCTTCCTCATCTTCAGGTGCCATTCTAATCTGATTATACCCCGCGTAGCCGTCCATGAAGGACATAATAGCATACTGAGTCGTACTATCAATCAGCAACTCTGTTATCGGGAGTGGAAAATCATCTTTCGGACAGGCCTCGTTCAGATCCCTGAAGTCAATGCACACTTTGACTTGTCAATTTTTCTTTTTCACAGGGACAATATTCGATATCCATCTAGGATATTTGACTTCTCTGATGAACCCAACTTTTATCAGCTTGTTAACCTCTTCCTCAATCAATGGAACTAAGTCTGGATGGAATCGTCTTTGCACTTGCTTAACTGGCCTTTTCTCTTTGGAGATATTTAATCGGTGCATTGCTACGGATGGCTCTAAACCTGGCATCTCTGCATAAGTCCAAGCGAAGATGTCTTTATTTTCTTTGAGAAGTTGGATGTATTTCCCAGCTTCCTGTTCAAAAAGACCGACACTGATAAATGTGTTCCTCGGTTCTTCTTCTGTGCCCAAGTTTATTTCTCAAACTTTCTATTGTTGGTTGCCCCCCATCTTCCATTTGCCTCGGTGCCGTTTTAGGATACTTGATCGCTTCAGGGTCCTCTTCTGATACTTACGCGGCTACTGAGTCATGTTTCTTGATGATTACGCCTTTGGTCCTTAGAATTTCCTCTGCTTTCCTTGATCAATTCCAAGAGGGATTTGCATTCCCTTCCCTTGATTCAACCCAGTGGGTTCTTTATAATCAAAACCCATGTTTCTCATGATTTTCTTACTCACTGAACTATATTTTTCCAAATTTTGTGGTGTTAACCTATCGTGATATACATTACTCTTGATTTCTTCTCTTGGCTCTGTTTTCACTACAGCATAGAATTCTATTGGCTCGAGGTGTTTTGCGCTAGTCTTGACTTGGAATCTTCTCGGAGTGGCTGAAAATGGCTTACACCTTTCAACATTTGGCAGCGGCACTGTATAATTAGATTGCAAAATTCTCAGCTGTTCTGGTGATAATAAAGTTAGTGGTGGTTGCCCTGTTTGTCTCAGACGCTTTGGTACGAAATAGAACTTCTTCTTTACTTCTGCGGTCCCAGAAGATTCTACCCTTTCTTCTCGGAATTGTTTACTTGAATATCTTCTAGAGTTCTATTTTCATCATTATCTCTCACTTCTGTAGCAAACCCTCTGTAATAGCTTGCATCCGCAAAGAAAGACTCAGCCTCTGTATATGGTTTTGCATCTGCCATCACCTTATATTGTATTCCGTTTTTACAGTATTTGAAGCATTGGTGTAGAGTAGAGGGTATAATACTGTACTGATGTATCCATGGCCTTCCCAGAAGAAGATTGTACGTTGTCATGGCGTCTATAACGTGGCATATGACATTGGTTGTCAACTCTCCAGTTTCTAACGTCAATGCGATCTTACCAAGCGCGCGTTGCCCGTCTTGATTAAAGACCTGTATCATCATTCCACTAGGGCGTAGGTCAGAACGGCGATAACCTAGCTTATTTATCATTGAGAGTGGTAAGAGATTTACTGCAAATCTATTGTCTATCATAATCCGTTTAACCTTCTTTCCACGGATATGACCTTCTATCATTAATGGTCTGTTATGTTCTGCCTCGCAAATCAAATCATCATCGGAGAATGAGACAACTGGTAGGCAATTCGCTTGTCCATTGTGCTCTCCGCATTTCATCTCTGTTAGTAAAATCTCTCTAACATTATGATCGGACAATGCTTAGACTAAGCTCTGTCGGAACTCCTCTAATAACTTGAGTGTGTCATAGATGCTTAGCCGTGCTGGTATTCCCTTCAAATGACTAACTATGTCATACGTTATCTTCGTTGTTTCACCCTTCTTTTCATTTTCATCGTCATTATTTTGCTTTGCAACGACTTCTTTCCTTATGATCCCTGCCTTTTGCTTCATAGGGCTTGTCATTTTCTTTCCCGATCGTAATGTAATAACTGTTACTTTCTTTGCTATCTTTTGATCTTCTTTCTCTTTCATTGCTAGGGCCTTTTCCCAGATCGTGAGCATATTTACTGTCGCCCTCGTGTTCTTCTCTTTTCCTTCACCGGTTATTATTTCACCCTTGTTTATCATCCATTGTATTATACATTTCAACGTATAACAATTCTCCGTCGGGTGCCCTACCAGGCGATGATAACGGCAGAAATCCTTTTTTCTTGTTTTTGTCACATCTTCAGGGCGCTTGGGTTCTGGCAATTCTATCGTGCCAGCTTTTAGCAGCTGTTTCATCATGGGGACAACATCTTCTTTATCGAAGTCAAACCCTTCATGAGAGTTAAGCATTCTGGGTCTTTTTCCATCGTATCTATTTCTTGATTGATTTCATCCCTCTTTTCGTTCTGGCCTTTTGTCCCTTAAGTCCCTTGCATCTTTGCTCTTCTTATCGCGATCGACAATATTCACATTCATTCTGTCGGTCACCCTTCTAGCTGTCTCGTGATGGAATGCTGGCATTTTATGAGTCATTAATTCCAAAGCATGAGCCTTGGTGGCTAGATCATGGAACGTTCTGATGTCGGCGCTGGTGAGTCCGAACGCGATTCCCGTTTCCATAGAATTCAGACACATTTTGACCTATTCCTTTTCTTCTGGCAACTGTCTGCACGAGGCTCCCAATGTTTTCCATCTGTCTATGAATTTTTCTACCGGTTCCCCTTCTCTCTATCGTATGGAGGCCAATTCTGTAATACTAACATCACGTTCTGAGGAGAAAATTTTTGACATAAAGGCATCCTGCAATTGCTCCCAAGTTCGCATCAACCCTGGAGTTAGGCTGGAATACCACCGAAATGCTTTGTGCGTTAATGATGACCCGAACAATCTCAAGCAGTACTGTGGTATCGTAGAAAAATTTCTCATACTGGTAATGAAGTGCATCAGATGCTCTTCTGGCAAGCCTTCCCCGTTGAACTTCTGAAAATCTGGATGTTTGAAGTTGGCCGGGAACGGAACATCCTCCACCTCTCTTGGATATGACGTACGATATCTGAAGCGGCCAGTATTTTCACGCTCTCTTTCTATTCTCACAGTTTCTTCAATGACTTGTCTTATATCATCTTGTGTTATGGTTCTCGTGGCGGGAATGGACCCTCTTGATCCTTCCCCTTGTGGATGAGAGCCTTCGGGCCGATTTTCCTGCCCATTCACTGTACCCATCATTGGTGGGGCCGCCATCTGAGCTACGTTATGTGCAAGGGTTGCTAGGGCCTCTCTGACGTGTCTGCACTCCTCTGTTAGCATTCTTTGTGCTTCCGTCATCTCATTGATGCGATCCTCTGCAGTCGGTATATTGTTTTGGTTTGTCTCAGTCACATATACCATAGCTTCGCCACTCTTTGATGAAGCTGTAGTTGGAGTAAGGTGAGAATATGCAGACATAACGGGACTTACAAAGAGGGGAGAAGATGGGGTTTCATTTGACTTCTCTACACTCTTGGAGTCATCAATCGGTTGGGGTGATACGGACATCGACGAACTTGTCTGGGGAGACACGGATATTGGTGAAACTGCCATTAATGCTTTGCCTTTCTGCTCTTTCATCCATCTTACCCTTGGGGCAACTAAAGCCGGAAAGTCACGCAACGCCACCTGTGGAATTACTCGTTCGGGGTATATTGCAGGTGGAGCGAGTTCAGGATGCTTCCTGACTATGTTGCGTGTTACAGGCCCTCTTACTCTCGGCGAAGGCAAATTTGTTCGAGCATTTTTTGCATTCCGCGCCTTTGTCTTGTGGGACATTACAACGGTCCAGCCTTTGTCACCATCTGATGGTTGGGACAAAGCAGATACGACTCTAGTTGTCGCTTGAATCATGTTGCTTTTGCTTGTGAGAAACCGATTCATGTATGCGGGAGCTTGATCCGGCGTATATTCTACCACGAACTCGGTTGATGTAAAATGAAAGCTTACTTCTCTTACAGGAATTGCCATTGATTGTAATTTTCAGTAGAATTTGGACACCTTCAATAGTGAAACACATTTATAGTTAGTATTTAGAGGATAAGATGATCTACCTTAGAGATGAAGGGGAGGATGTTCCCACTGAGAGTCGCCATTTTGGCATCATAAAGACGCCAAACTATGGTGAGAGTTCCTAATCATCTTAATGTTAATGCTAAAATAAGATATTATTCCCCAGCAGAGTCGCCATTTTGTTTCGACAAGGAAACGAATGTGTTTGATTTGGGAACTGATCTTATTCAAACATAACAATAAGAGTACTTAGAACAATCATCATATTTTTCATTAATATTGAGTTCATTTACATCCTTTCTATATCCCTTAATTCTAAGGTGGATCATTTAGAATAGAAGAATTGTCCTAAGTTCAATTGTCATTGTCCAATATAAATTTCGGTAGCATTCCGGCGCTATTTCAGTCATCTCTTAGATACTTAGGAGGAATTGCTGAATTGATCATCCAATCTCCCTGGAGACAGAAATTTCGACAGCACTCCGACAGCTTCTTCGGTCATCTCCTAACACTTAGGAGGAATGTTGAATTCATCAACTGATCTATCTTTTCAAAGAAAGAGGCTTGAAGATCCAGCAGCATTTTGACCTCTTGGATACTTGACCCAGTTGTGCGACCCGCGCAACTGATAACCTTGTTGTGCTGTCCGCGCAACCGATAACCTTGTTGCATGGTCCGTGCAACCGATAACCTTGTTGCGTGGTCCGCGCAACAGTTAACCTCGTTGCGCGGTCCACGTAATTGATCGTTGCCTCTGCTCTCTACCTTTAGTTGCTCCACTCCAGTTTCCTGAAATCTTCAATCCCCTAAATGAGAGGAGGAGCGGGGTATTTATAGGCCCCACACACGTGCCAATCCTCAATTCTTGTGTCAGTGATTCCTTAATTGCGCGATACGGTGAACCCATTTTCTTGCTTCCACGACCCGCGCAACTTATCTTCTTGCTTCCGCGCCCCGTGCAACGGACCTTCTTGATTTCGTGACCCGTGCAACGGATCTTCTTGATTCCTCGACCCGCACAACCGATCTTCTTGGTTCCGCGACCCGCGCAACTTATCTTCTTGGTAATAATTTTTATGCTCCAATAGATGCCCCCTTGATCCGTTCTTTGTTCCCTTGAATCAAAGAATCAGGATCAATCCATAACTTTGTCTTTTTCGTCAACTGGTTGCGCGATCCGCGCAACGGACGCCCGAGTACCGTACTCGGCCTGCTTTGCTATAAATAGTGAGTCTTAATCTATTTTCATAACTCATGATTTTTCTGCAGCGGAGCTCTGGCGAAATTTTTCTTCCCGCGCAACTGTCACTTGTTGCGCGACTCACGCAACTGATCCTTCATTTGCGCAAGGCTCCAATCCGTTACGCTGCCCGCACAACGTCAATTCCGTTGCGATCCGCGCAACTTTCAAATTTCAATTCTGTGGCGCGACTCGCGTAACTTCCAATTCTGTTGCGCGATCTGCGCAACTATCATTTCAGCAAATCTCCCGGACTTAGCTTATTTCCCGTATCATGGCTCGAACCAAGATGACTTTTGTCGCCATCAACCCTCCTTCCAATCAACCATCTCATCAAGAACTGCCAAATACTGAAGCATATCAGACCATAACTCCTTAGGCAGTAGGATCACCATCTTCTCCAGCTCAACCTTCGTCTAAGCGCTTCAAAACTACTGCTAGACGTCCCGCCTACATAAAAGAGCCCGTACTCCCCACTTTTAACTTTACCTCACGCATTAAATCATTATCTTCCCCTATTCACAGGGCCATTGCCATGGGCGACTTGACAATGCCTCCAAGGCACAGTCGTGAATACGACTGGGATGAATGGTTGAAAACTATAGCACATTATCCAACGATTAGTCAAAGACCACTAGTCAGAGAAGATACCCCTCCTCCTTCCAGGCCCAAGAAGCATTGTTGAAATAAGGCCAAAGAGTTTCAGGAGAAGATTAAGGAGCACAATTGGAAGAAGCTCAACAACTCTTAGGACTCAGTCTGTGAAATCCAGGGTTTCATAAAATTCGACAACCCATATAAGCAGGGTGTTGTCTCTCTTCCAATCAGTATTCACCACCATCATCCCATGCTGATCTGCGAACCGAGGGACTACCTGACTGCAGAAAGATTGGCTTACACAGAGTCTTGGTCTTTTAAGGAACCCAAATTACTAGAGGGGATTTTGCAGCCTCCAAGACCGAGACAGCAGATAGGCAACATTCATTCCATGATTTTTCTCGTCCCCTCTTACGACGTTCATAGTCTATATCCCACCTGTTTTTATGAAACCCTCAAGCAGCGCTTCAGCCACCGTCCCTTTATTTGGAGCCCAGAAGAATTCAGAATCGGAGGTTTTCTGACTCCCCGAAATTACTATTTTGAGTGGGCTACTGCAGTTTTAGCGAAACACTCTAAGACTTTGTCAAATATCGGTGTCTTTCTGCCGGTAAAAGCAACGTCGTATCCTTTTTGTAAAGAACCTTCCATTTTGAAGGCATTCCTCAACTATTGGTGCCCCTCCACCAATTCCTTTCATCTCCCTGAAGGTGAAATGAGCATCACGCTATGGGATATTCACAGGATTACTGGCCTACCCATAACTGGCAAATTCTTTGATGAATTCATTCCCACCAATGAAGAATTCGCTTTTATCTCTTCTCCCGATCGCATCCCTTCTATTTTGGAGTCGACCATCGAACTCTTCAAAGAAATGTCGAAATTCCCAAACATCCATAAGATTCATCCCATGCAATGGTTGGCGCACTTTAGCCGAGCTCTAAAGTAATTCCCTTCTTCTCGATCCCCTTTTTATTATGGCTGAATGTGTATGTATATAATCTTGATTTCATTTGCTTACCTTTTGATTCAATGGCAATCATTCATGAGCTGGAGCGCCTCAGAAAAGGGTATAAAAGGTCGCGTTGAATATTCTGTTTGTGGGGAACTTGCCGCATTTATTGCATACTGGTTAAGTGTAGTGGTCTTCCCCAGTTCCAAATCAGCGTATGCTATTTGCCCTTTGGTGTTTGTAGTCGCAGGTGTCATGGCAGAAGGAATGAGGTTTTCTCTTGCTCCGTCTGTCCTTTGTTCAATCTACAGAGGTTTTGGAGAAATCGCATGCCACGTGAAGAGCCCTTCCGTCGGTTCTGCTTCAACTTACATACCGTGGCATTATTTTCTGGGTTGGCTTGGCGTCTACTTTCCCTGGACTTTCGAAGTTCTCAAAAAAGCTTACGTTCATCCTTCCAAAGTTCCTCTCTACTTTTTCTAAAAGAGGTCTATGGCCAAAAGATCTTACGACTAGGCCAAGGATGCCATTTCTTCGATACCAAGATAAACAACTTCCACTTTGGCCTTCCTCGTTACATTGTAGATACTGAAAAAGCGAACACAGACTCACTCTCTTGCAGAAAGAGGATTTTTCATATCCATCCGATCATGCAGTCTTCCCCGAGGGAAGGGACCGAATTCTGGCGAGAACCATATTATCCAAGTCACTTTGCACGTCAATTTGGTTTTGACTAGGCAGTACCAGAAGACTGTGGATTAGTGACTCGGAGAATGCGAAGTTACAGGACTGGACCATTTAACTGGGCGATGATCTGGAAGCAATTATTGGGCCGGGCCAGTTCTTCTTTTATCATCCCAGGATGTGATCGTATCCTACGAGCGTCATACAACCTTATGAGATGGTGGGTGCACCAGTCATACCTGGTCCGAAAAAGTTTGCCAGTGTCTAAGCCAATATGGCTTCCTCCCCCCAGGCTTAATGGTCACACTATTGAAGTGGGAGTTGGGTTCATTGCGGAGACCAGTCACGCTCCCTCTAGGTCATCATTGTATCATGATCTCGGTAGACGAACCCATTCATGAGATAAAACCAGATAACACCCTTGAAGGATGGACAACATACGACGATACTCGTGAGTTTGAACAGATTCCCATTCATCAACCACACAGAGAAGTGGTCGCAAAACAGTCTCCCATCAACCAGGGATTAATGCCAGTCCTCCTAATCAGCCTTCTTCTTCTACTCACCCTCAAGCAACAGAAGCGGCTTCTTCTCCCGTATCCGGGGCTATTCACCTCCCATGCCGGTTTCTTACTGCAATGACAAGATCCCGAACACGCGCTCAAGCTTCACCACAGGGAGAGGCTACTCTGTTGTTCAGTTCAAGTTACTGCGGATATTCCACCAGGAGATTCCCAATCTCCTCCTTTTAAAGGCAAGTAAGTCATTGTCGAAGATTCGAGCATAGAAGATACTGTTGGTGAAGATTCGACTTCTTCGTCTGGGTACACTTCTTCTGATGAGAGCGAGGTAGGAGGGGAAAATCAAGAAAACGCTTATGAGGAGGGAGAAGTGGATGTCAGCAGTGAAGATGATACAATTGAGGAACACATTCCTGCTGATGAGGGACATATTCCTTTAGCTTCCGGTGCCATTCCTGCAAAGACTTCTTCTGTAGCGAGGGAAGAGGAAGAACCCCTTGATTATGGAGAATATGGATATTCGCCGCGTAAGAGAATTTTGCTATCGCTATTTACTTTTGTTCCTCCTTCTTATCTCACACACTTTATTTCAGGTGATCATGCTATGAATGCGGAGGCAAATAGTGCTTCTCCTCTAAACCTGCCTCCTGTCGTACCATCAGCTTCACCAAGATTTCCCATAACTATGCGATCAACGGCACGCGAGATCACTTTTTTAGAGGAGCTAACTGACTTGCTCATCCCTACTACTACTGTCCCAAGTGTTGAACACGGAATATCTTCTCCGGCAGGACCAGCTAACCTTCCCATCCACTACTCTTTGCCACTCTTAGTGAGAAAATAAGGCTTCGTCCTTTGCAGAGATGATAGAACATGATCCTTCTCTTACCCGAGAGACGCTATCATTTGCTGCTTTGGTACCAGCAAAAAGTATATTCCTTTTTCTTGTTCATACTATCCTTATTACCTGTGCATAAAACTTTCATTATAATCTTTCACATTTCATTCCTTAATAGGAAACTTACCTCAAAGCGGTGCAACTAGCTCTGGTTCTATCGGCACTTCATTGAATGCGTCATCATTTGAGAAGATCTCTGCTCATAAATTAGCCTTGATCAGAAATTCGGTACTGGCTATTATCGAAATTTTCAAAGATCCTGATCAATGGTCTAATTTAGTCGTCGCTCTAGATGTTTTGGACAGTGCTTCTCGAATGGCTAGAGTTGATGTTTCTTCCGTGCATGATTCTCTCTTAAGGTTTCATAATTTGATAACCGCTATGTCATCAGCTCCAACTATCACTTGTTTCTCCCGAAATCTTGGAGTACGAGGAAGTTGCTCGCGTATTCTAAGGAGAGAGTTTCTCAACTTGCTCCTCTTATCTCTTGCCATGATCAAGAACAATCGTCTTTACAAGATCAACTGAAGACTTTTGTTAATGAAAAAGTATCTGTTCAAGATCGTGTTACGGTCCTGAAGCAAGAGATTTCACAGTTAGAAAGGCAGAGTTCGGAGATAGAGTTAAATATCGAAAGAGTCCAGGAAAAGATAGAATACAGCTGTCATTTTGTAGACTCTGAGAGATTTAAACTTGTGAAGAATGAAAAGCTAATCATTTCTTTGGAAGAAAAGCTAGCTGATGCTCTGGATCCTGCCCAATTGATTTCAAATGCTCGATTGGAGCATGTTGCTGCTCAAGTTAGTTTTCAGGATAATTTGCAACAATGCTTGGCAGCGTTAGGTATCACAGGAGAATTGTAAAATGTATAACTTTGATATATTTTGCTACTTGTTCATGCTTTCAAAATTGTAAATAACTTATGATATTCAGAGGATGATGCTTTGTATGTGATATTTTGACTAATGTGCTTATGATACATTATGCTCTTTTTATTTTATTTTGCTATTTTATTTTATATATATATATATATATATCCTCTTATGCTCTGTCAGTAAGGATTTCCTAGATGATCCTTATCTTAATTGGCGATACTAGGTTTTAGTTCATTTAGCCACACACAGTTTAAGCTCTTGAGTAGTGGAGCATACACAATCTAAGCTCTTGAGTAGTGGAGCTGGGTCTCACGTGATGGTCTCTGTAACTCTTAAGAGTTCGCTGGACTCCTCACTGCCTAGGGAGCTCACAAACCGCGATCCATCAGAGGGGCCTAGTGAAGCTACCGGGGCGGTGAACTCGGTTGGTTTTACGCACAGGGTTGGCCGTGGTAACTCTCTAGAGTTCACAGAGCTCGCAAGGCTACCTTTAGGGTACCAAACCTAGGGCCGCCAGTCCGTTAATGAGTAGGTTTAAGCCCTTCCTCATGAGTTAGTAATGGAATCAAACCATAGATGCGGGGGTCTTATGCACGGTTGGCCTATCTAAACTCATACTGCGGCCCTTATTTTCTTCGTCTGCAAGGTCGAGCCCATTCACGGGAGGGACTTTCCTCCGTTCCCGTGATGCTGCCGGAAAGCTATACAGATGGCATGGGGGTTACGCATGACTGGCCATTGGGGACTTTTAGACTTTTAGGCTTTTGGTCCTGGCTTCGTCAGCTGCCCGCATGGTTATGCGTACGATGGCCTTCACGAGCTTTTAGGGCCTTTGGCTTCGTGCATTGCCGAGATGGCGATCTTGATAGGTCTCATGCGTAGCTGGCCCTTTTAGAGCCTGATCCTTTTAGAGCTTCTAGTCCTTTTAGAGCTTGATCCTTTTAGAGCTTCTGGCTCTTTTAGAGCTTGATCCTTTTAGAGCTTCTGGCTCTTTTAGAGCTCGATCCCTTTTTAGGATTTGGCTCTTTTGGGATTTAGCCTTTTTTGGATTTGGCCCTTTTAGGATTTGGCCCTTTTAGGATTCGGCCCTTTTAGGATTCGGCCCTTTTAGAGCTTGGCTAGACTGCCTTGAAATGTCTTAGCAGATAATATGAAATGTAATCGCCGTTGTTGTGACAATGATATTCGTCTCTAGCTGAGATTGATACGTCATCACCTCTGCTAATATCTCCAAAGGTATCCGTCTGTGTTGTTTGTAATATACTAACTTGGCGACCTATCAATTTCAAAGGAAAGAGTTTTGCAAAGCTCATTAATAATAATGATTATGGACACATAGTCTTGATATGCTCGTGAACTGCTTGTTTATTCATTTGATGTTATATATTCTTGCCCCCTTTTAATGTAGAATCATTATGCTGATAATATTCTGGATCAAAATCGAGATATTATGCTGATAATTTGCTAGTCAGAACTTCTTGAGGATGATATCTTTTGATGAAGCGAGCATTGACTGGTATACTGATACCTCGTACATCTTAATCTATAACTCTGTACACCCCATTGGAGTACACTTCGGTTATGATGTATGGCCCGTCCCATTTAGGCTCGAACTTGCCCCCGTTGCAATCGGCGGTGACCACCTATAGGGTCTTTTAATATTAGCACCATATCTCCCTTTTTGAAAGAGCGGTATTTAACTCGCTTATCTTTTTATTAAAGCGATATCCTGACGATATGATTGCAATCGGCCATTTGTTAAGTACGCCGAGGCGTTTCCATCCACATATCTAGATCTTTCATCTTATTTTCTGCATTTTCATCATCGTACATGGATCGATGCATTTTGCCACTCGAGACGATGCCGCTTGCATTTCAATTGGGATGACTGCCTCTACACCATATACCAATAAATACGGTGTTGCTTTTGTTACCGTACGATGAGTAGTTCTGTATGCCCATAATGCTTCTTGCAATTTATCGTCCCAATCACGTTTATTTCCTGTCACTATTTTTTTCAATATTTTGACTATCGTTTTATTAAATGCCTCTACTAATCCATTGGCCAGTGGATAGTAAGGTGTTGAGAACGAATGTCGAATGTTGAATTTCTGACATAACTTTTCCATGCCTCTGTTTTTTAAGGGGGTGCCATTATCTGTAATGATTTTCTTTGGAATACCATGGCAGTATATTATGGCGATATATTATGGCATGCCGGATGAAATTAACCACATCCTTTTACTGCTTTTGCCGATTCATATGTAATAGTGTATTCTGAAAGCAACAACATCCAGTTAGCCAATCTTCCCGACAATAGTGGTCTTGTCATCAGAAACTTTATCGGATCTGCTCTTAAGATTAAAGTTATCTCAAGAGAGACAATAATGTCTTAGTTTTCAGACTGCTCGCGAATATTAAGCGCGAAAGCATTCCTTCTCGATTGGGGAATAATTGCATTCCGCACCTACCAACGTTCGACTTAGATAATAAAGAGCAGTCTCTTTCCCGGCTTCATTTACCTGAGCCAACAAAGCACCCAAAGAATTTTCAACTGCAGATATATATAAAATAAGTGGCTTTCCTTTTATTGGAGCTGTCAGTACTGGCGGTTGTTTCAGCCTTTATCGAATCAAATGCATTCTGACAGGCTTGATCCCATACGAACTCTATATCTTTCTTCATTAAATGTGAAATGGTACGACATCTTCACGCCGAATTTGAAATAAAATCCAAATGTATGCCAATCTTTTCCTTGTAAACTTTTCAATTCTTTCAAGAAAGTTGTTCAATAGCTGGAGCATATTTTAAATGACTTTAACTTTCTCGGTCGATCTCTCGATGCCCCTACGCCAGTATAACGAAACCAAGAAATTTACTCTAAGACACCTTTGAATGCACATTTAATGGATTCATTTTTAAATCGCTTTCTCAATCGGGCGGAAGACCTGATGTTAAGTGTTCATGAAGCCTGAGAATCTCCCCAACCCGACTACTGGGTTACATCTACGTGAATAATTTCACATGTTTATGCATCATGTCT